>JXCR01077445.1:342636-397976 GCA_002079205.1 Phalaenopsis hybrid cultivar
CTTTTAAACTAAAGTGTGGTTTTATTTTCTCAATATATTCTGAGTAGTTTTCTTTCTCTTTCTTCTTAAAATGACAAGTAATTAAGTTTTGGATGGAAGTTGTGGAGAGTATTGATCTTTAATGTTGGAAGAAGTTGTGATGATTTAAATCCATGCACTTCATTTACTTATTGATTTGGCCAATCCAGATGTTAAAATTTGTTGTGAGAACATGTAAGAACCGGGCTGATATTCTCAGTCAACAATTGGAAAGAATCACATGAGGTTGTATGAATGAGAATGTAGTTCATATGATTGAGTGCAAATAAATATGAAAATATTCATTGATGGGTGTAGAGTTAGAGGACTTTAAAGTGACAGATTAAAGCCCCAAAGTTGGTTTATTTCTTTAGAATCTGATACGCGAATGTTAGCTCCAAGGTGGAGGGAATCGAGAGAACTCTAGAGTGAGAGCTAGTATCTTCCCTGCCTAGCCGGTCTGTTAGCCCCCTGGTGGAGGGAATCGAGGGAACTCTAGAGTGAGAGCTAGTATCTTCCCTGCCTAGCCGGTCTTTCAGATAACTCTGGAGTGAGAGCTAGTATCTTCCCTGCCTAGCCGGTCTTCAGAACTATTCAAACTTTGCTCTAGAGTGAGAGCTAGTATCTTCCCTGCCTAGCCGGTCTTCAGAACTATTCAAACTTTAAGGAGGGAATCGAGGGAACTTTAGAGTGAGAGCTAGTATCTTCCCTACCTAGCTGGTCTTCAGAACTATTCAAACTTTAAATTAGCCACCTCTAGTAAGGGTAAAGAATATTATTGCTTCTATTTGGCATAACACAATTTGCATACTTCCACAACAGAATTCTTATACTTATTACAGATTTATGATAAGAAGAAAGATATTTTCGTATTAAATACTTTTTTTCTACAAAAAACTTTAGTTATCTTTTTAAGTTGTCACTATTTCGTTAAAATATCAAAAATACCAAAAATATTTACATTTTAAATTCCTGCAAAAATCATTTTTAGTTTAAGTAATCATCTTTTTAAAAATAGAAAAACTTTCTAAAAAGTTCATATTGTATAATCTTCCTGTGGGTTCGATATTCAGGTCTTAATCAAAAAGTCCAATATTACTTGATAACGATACATATACTTGCATAGTATCCCAATATAAATATATATAAATAATAATGATAAAAAAATTAAATTCTTATTTTTCTTCAGGATCAAGTTTTTGGTTTTGTTATAAAATAAAGAAATATAAGTGAAAAATACCATCAAAACTATTGCTATAGTGTGCATAAGCATTAAGTATTCAGGGAAGAAGTTTTTAGCGACGTTGCTGGGGATTAAAATCTCCAAGTAGTGGTGTCAACTTCATAAATTCTTACATATACAAAAAATCAGGATCAAGGGTCGGTTGTCTTTCCACTTAGGTTAGATGGATGGTATGTGATCCTCCAACGATTTCCACCCACAGCTTAGTGGTGCTCTAATTATAGACCCAAAAAGTTGCCGACTCTTAAGGGATGCTCTCCTCAGCGACGACGTGCTTGTTGGTCATTTCCAGTAATTCAGCTAAATCTTAGGAATTATGTAAGCTAAGGTCATAACAAAACACCTCGAACCTCAAACCCTGCTTAAGAGCCAGATGTTCCATGTTGATTCAGAGGTCTTTCACATTTAGTATCTCCCCCTGGAATCACAAGATGTAGGAATGCATGATCTCGTTTGGTACGTGTTTCAACTGTCATGAGGCCTACATAGTATTCTTCGATTCTCGGGAGCTTACAAACTGCACCAAGAAGAGTCTTCAGAAGTCTAAAAAGTTATTGATACACCAAGTCAAGAGTGAGTTGAACCAATTTAGGGTTGATGACTTCAAGGTTGTTAAGAATAAGTAGGACTTAAATGATTTTGAGACATTCAGTAGCCACATTGCATGTTTGAATGAGGTGATGTAATCATTATGATCTGACTGACCTCAATATGCCTCTAATGATGGGATCTTGAACCTCTCTGGGGGGTTGCTCCTGATGTATGGAGGGAGAATGAATTCTATAACTAATGTGACAACTCAATGCATTTGAATTGCTTCCTCTCCACTTACATGAATCCAGTGATGACTTGAAATTGTGAGTCTTTGACCCTCTCGGGGTCATTTTTCAATCTTCTGTTGTTGTGCACCTGTGCCACCTCTTGAAAAGAGTCTTCTCTTGGGTCTCAATTTTCTTTTATAGTCATGATGACCATCATAATTTTTGGGATCTAGTCCAGAAGCTGATCCATTATCTTGTTCCTTAACTCTTGCATTCCTCTTTGCATGTGTTCATCCATGTATTCTCCAGTGCATTTTGCATTGGCAACGTCTCTCTGAGGACGCTTCTCTTTGTAATCATTACATACCTCTTCTTGTCGACGTCATGACTCCACGCTCACCTCTTCTTTCAAGATGTTAAATCCAAAATTGTCCAAGAAACATGCTTTAATAGTGGATCGCACAAGAAAGAAAAAGAGCAGAGAACTTAGTAATGAATAGTAAAATTGTGCAATGATCCACCCCATCAATTATTGCAATAATGTAAGTCCCCAGTAATGACACCAGAAACCTAATCAGCTTCATAGTACCTTGATTGAGTTTTTAAATTAGGTATTCTTGTACACTGGGGTTTCTCACTCAAGTATACATATCGTTTCAATAATATAAGGCTCTATTGTGTCCACATTATTGATCCTATAGAGAGTGAGGTAATGAATCATTTAAGAGAAGTTCTTAGTTACTACTTTTAGGTCTTAGTTTGGAATTTCGATTAGGTGAAAATTCTACGAACTGCCCCTACACTACTTTAATTTATTCTAATGTAAGAACCTACCTAACTTGATTGAATTGTTGATTATCAAGATATAAAAGTTAGCTCTCTCTTGTGATGATATAAGTGATTGTGTAGGAATAGATATTTCAAATTGTAAATGTGGCTAATGATAAATAGAAGCAATTATCTTTTTTACCCTCTTCCAAGTGAATAAAGAAGTTTGTTTAAACTATTTTTAATTCCTTAAACCCTAATTTGAACCCATAAAGGCCTTTTTCTCTATCTATTTGTATTGCTTATAGTTTACTTGCACCATACCCCTATAGAATAATGTGAATACTCTAATCGTTCCTTCATCACTCTTCTGAGTCATAATGGATCACAACAAATTTTAACAGCTCATATGGCCAGTATGAAAAATAAATTAAGTTTTGAAGAATACTCATCACATTGATGTTATAAGATCAATTTTATAAGCATCATAACATCCTACACATCCAACTTGTTCATCACAAGAGAAGGGTAAGAATGATCTATTCATAGTTCATGAAGAAAACACCATAAATCATCATTTTATAGCAAAGCAAATCCATTAAAACTGTGTTTAAAAATAGCACAAGACAATACAGAACTCAATAATTTTTTTTCTAAGAAAAGAGATAAAAATTCCTCTCCAAAAGGTCTTCAAGTGCTCCATGCAATGTTGAGTATATCTCCCTAAAATCTTCTCTCCAATCGCTCCCCAATCTCTCCAAAAAAGTGGAAAATACAAAATCCTAACTCTACACTATGACTCCTTTGTCTCCTTTAACTTTCCAAGTCTTTAGAATGTTCAGATGGCCTCCTTCAAACTGCCTAAGATAACCCCTTAACTCTAAAAGTCGTGTTAAAATAACTGCAAAAACTGTTCAAGCAGTTTCCAGTGCCTTGACACCACTAGGTTGGTGCCTAGGCGTCAGCCTCTCGGTTTTCCTTGGTAACTTCTAGCACTTAGACACCTGGTAAGCTGGCACCAAGGCGCTCAGTAAGCTGGCACCAAGGTGCTCAGTAAGCTGGCACCAAGGCGCTTGGGTGGAGCGCCTTGGCTCTCAAAGGTTGGCACCTAGGTGCCAGTCAACTAGTCTCCAATTTGCTCCATTTTGCCTCCACTTTGGTCCATTTTAGCTCTGCTTCCCTTCACATGTCTTTCCCTTTATACCTACAAGAAAATACAAAAATATATTTCCTTAAAGTGCAATTTTATACATAAATAGGTTCAAAATATAAAATAGATTAAGCTTGGTTTAGGACACATCATGTAACATTTAGTCATGAAATGAGCCCCTATTTATAGAAATGAAGGACGTATTATTACATTATTTACCCATAAAAAATAAGTACAGTAGGGGCATTTTATTTAGTGCTTAATTGTAAGGCTGAGAGCCTTAAATGGCATCCGACCGAATGGGGCCAAGAGCCAAGGATGACACTTGACTAGATTTTTGGGTTGGGCGGCCATGCGCCGAGAGCCTTAGAGAATGAATTGTTGTGCCATTTCTTAGCTAGCTATGGCCAAAGGGTGGATTGGGATGCATGTACTACTCCTTTAGATCTAGGCGATTTTCATCATTTACCCTAATTGGTTGATGAATTTTAGTAGATTTGTTCGTGGGGGTTTTGTGCTAGTAGACTTTAGAGGAAGTGACCAAATTCTATTTGTGTTGAGATTATTTTCCTCTCAACCCGTAGAGGCCGACTGAATAGACATTAGACCTTGAATTATTCATGGTGGGTCACATGTTGTCACGCCATCTTTTGTGTAGGTTGTCATATCTTTAAAATTTGTGCTAACACATTTTTTATGTATACTATAACAAGATATGAAAAATTTATTATGAGTCATTTTTTCTTAAAAGAAGAAGCATCAACAACATAAAAATTTTTAGTTTAGTAAAATGTTTCATTTTTTTTATATAAATAATTAAGAATATTGATAAAGATTAGAAGTTAATTTATGATATTTCCTCTTTATTCAACTAAAATATACCTGAGTGTATAAAATAAGAAAATTAAATTTATAAGATAATGTATACTTATATATAACACCCAAAAAATTTATACCTCACATGTTAGAATGTTGGTGTGTATATGTTTGAAATTAAACTTTTATTATTATACAAAGCAAATGCAGTCAAGGGCTAAAATGACATTGTGGTTCATTTTAAGCATTGTCCAAGCTAAATCTCACAAGTCACGCTCAACGATTCTAAATGTGCAAAAAGGTGAGTTAACTGTGAGGGTAAACGATCAGGAGGTTACTTTTAATGTGTTAAAAGTTATAAAGTATCCTTCTAAGGGAAATGAAGATGTGTGCCTTCGGATGGATCTAATTAATTAATTTTGCAGTTGTCATTTTCTAGAAAATTATGAAGTTAAATCAGTAGAATCTGATTTGGATGAGAAGAAATTTACATACTCAATGGAAGAATCAAATTTATTGGTTGAAGATAAGTAAAAAATAGTTAGAGAGATGTTTGAAATTTTTGATCCAATTGAAAATTGTAAACCTCGGGTTACTTCTTTTGAAGAACCACTTGAACTTGAATTAAAGGCTCTTCCCAAATATTTAAAGTATGCTTATTTGGGGAAGTTATCTACATTACTAGTTATCATATTCTCAGAGTTGACTAATTTTCAAGAGGAAAACTAATGAACATTCTGAGGACTCTTAAGAAAGCTTTTGGATGGACTCTAGCAAATATAAAGGGGATAAGTCCTTCAATATTTATGCATAGGATCCTGATGGAAAATAACTGTAACCCCAGGCCAGATCCTTAAAGAAGATTAAACTCTTTATCAAGGAAGTTATCAAGTAGGAAATATTGAAGTGGCTTCTTACAGGTATTATCTATCCCATTTCAGATAGTGTTTGGGTTAGTCATATCCATTATGTAGTTAAGAAAGGGAGAGTGATTGTTGTAGAAAATGAATATAATGAATTGATCCCTACTCGACATGTCACTTGGTGGCGTATATATCTTGATTATAGAAAATTAAATTTTGCTACCAAGAAAGATCACTTTTCTTTATCCTTTCTGGATCAGATGTTGACAGGCTGGCTAGTCATTTATATTTTTTTGCTTTTAAGATAGACATTTTGGGCATCATCAGATAGTGACTGCCTCTCTCTGGTGGTTGCCTTTTTTCCTCTTCTTTTTCCTTCTGATCTTTGGTTATTGTGCTCTGTGCATAATTTATGTGCTCATTTTTGATAGAATGGCTTTCTCTATGCAATTTTTGGCTTTCTCATTTACAGTTTGTTATGAGAAGTTTATGAAATTTGCAATTTTTAACTTTTTGATTTCTCATTTGCGATTGCGATTTTCAATTTAATTTTTCAAAAAAAAAATGTGGAATGGTGTTTATCTCTACTAATTTTTTAAGTGGGAATTTGGAGAATGGAAGAAAAATTGTGCTTGATTTGTAAATAATAATATTTTGGCTACCTTATAGTAACCAAATGAAATGTTGAATATGGAACTGCCTTCTATCATTACCTCCACTGATTTTTAAGTGGGAATTTAAAAATGGATGAAATAGAGTATTTGATTTATACATAACATTACTTTGCTTGCCTTGTATGTAATTGCTTAAATTCAAAATAGCATACAATTTTTAGATAGCAATGTTTTGGTTTCTTTGCACATAATTACCTCAAATGAAAAATAAGGGATGAGGTTTTATCATTACCTTTGATGTTTGTGTGAAAATTTGAAAAATGGATGAAATAGGATGCTTAATTGGTACATTATTTCCATTCATTTTTCTCTTTTTTTTTATTTTAAAAGGAGCTGTCAATTTGTCGATCGTCGTATACTTCCTCATTCAAATAATTCTCCCTCCCGAATCAAATTTGTGATTCGAAGAGGTGAGGAATCGAATAAGAAGGGACATACGACAAAGAGACAACCAAGAGAAAAAGTTAAACATAGAGAGTCTACGTGCAATAAACCTCGCAAGGATAAGTCAAGAATGTCCGCCCAAACAAGATCAGACAGATGCAAATCAAACAAATATCCACGAAAGAAGCATCTACGTAGACTACTCATAACCAGAGAGTCAGGTATATGTTCCTGTTCTGGCGTCAAGAGCACTCCCACAGTAAAGTGTTCCTACTGGTTAATTACATCTTGAGGGATACCCAAGGATACACTCGATAAAAGGAGTTTCACTTCATATTATCATAGACCTGGGGTATAGGCAATCAAAGGAAGGTTATTCCGTGTGGGAACAGTCTCAATGCTTCAAAGCTTGGGCTAAGCCATCGGGCATAGATTGAGTCTCTCACATCCCAAATGGGTAGCGGCTTATCTGCACACGGGAATAACCTAAATCATCTTGACGGAGATATCCCAACATGTCAAAGCACGTCCGGGCCATAAGGGCAGAGGACAATCCTCGTATCTCGAATGGGCGGCAGCTCATCAGTATCGGGCTTTCAAGATGATATCAAGTCAAAGAGCGACAAGTCTTAAAGGGGGCTCAACAAAAAAGGAAAGTAGAATGATCCTAAAAGGTAGAGGTAACTGGGTCAATGTACCATGAACCCGTCATACACAGCTACCAGTACCCTAAGTCTACCTGGTTGTGAAGGTAGTTGACCCAAAATGTCCTGAAATCCCTAGTCAGTAATCCGTGAATTGCGTCTTCCACGAGAACATCGGTAGCCCTAAGGTCAAGGAAGGAAACTCTATCCCATAACTAAAATCTGGAGCTCCAAGAGATGGGACTTATACCTGCCGAATTAGAAAGGATGCTTCAGGAAAGAGGAAAAAGTGGAGGTTCAACTACAAATTTGGAAATGCTCCAAACAAAAGGACTTATACCATGGATGGGTCAAGGAGCCATCTAACACCCTAGGCACGCTAGACAACCACCTATATGAAGGTATGTTGGGTCAATCAGGATGGAGAAGTATAGTGACTCTGATATGCCTAAAATATATAGTGTTTTTAGACACATTTTTATACCTATTTTTGAGCTATTACACTTTAATGGAAGGTATTTTTGTGTTTCTCTTTCAAGTATAGGTAAAAGGGTAAAAATGCTTAAAGGAGTTAAAAAGGATCAAATTTGGAGCAAATAGGTGAAAAATGTGCAAAAGCAATTTGGCACCTAAGCACCAGATCCAGTGCTTAAGCGCCGGAATAACGGAGAAAGCCGCGCCTAAGCCACAGAGGCCCCGCGCTTAAGCGCCAGTGGCAGTTATTGGATGAGTAAATTTGATTTTTTGCAAATTTTGAAGAGGTTTTTGAGGCACCTATTGGCTTAATAGGTTGTTACAACCACCATGGACCAAAATTATTGTGAAAGGATGTATCTCTTGGGGAAATACATCGAATCAAGATACATTTTGAAGAGATATCAATGCACCTTTTGGAGAATTATAAAAGAAGGAAGATTAAGACTTTAAAAGCGGTACTGAAGGTACTGAGAAAGTTTTGAAAGTTCTAAAATTGGGGAGTTAGTTGGAGAGATTTTCAGACACCACATATTTATCCATTTTATTTTAGTTTTATATTGATATTGTTGTTAAATAGAAGAGATTCAAAGGAACTTCAAGAGTTTGGTGGAGGACTTGAGATAAGTTTTTATCTTCTATTTTAGACTACTTTTAGTTTTAATTGAAACTTGTTGTTGGTTTGACAATGATTTCTACTTTTAAACTAAAGTATGGTTTTGTTTTCTCCATGGATTCTGAGTAGTTTTCTTTATCTTTCTTCTTAAAATGATAAGTAATTAAGTATTGGATGGAAGTTGTGGAGAGTATGGATCTTTAATGTTGGAAGAAGTTGTGATGATTTAAATCAAAGTACTTCATTTACTTCTTGATTTGGCCAATCCAGATGTTAAAATTTATTGTGAGAACATGTAAGAACCGGGCTAGTATTATCTCAGTCAACAATAGGAAAGAATCACACGAGGTTGTTGACCAAAGGATAATATGTTGAGATTTTCATACCAATTTTATACTTTTTTTGATGATGTTGCACCTTAAAGAAAGATATTTTTGGTGTTTTATTGCAAGAATGATGAATTAGGGCTATTGGAGCAAAAAGATGCAAAAAGGAGCAAGTTTGAAGTGAAAAGGACCAAACTGTGAAGAATTGAACTAGGGCGCCGACGGTGCCATCAACCCTGCCGACGGCGAGATTTTCCCGAAACTCCAGAATTAATTCATAAAGAAGCTCCGCCGATGGCGCCCTTGAGGCCACCGACGGCGAGCTCGGCGGTTATGACCAATCAGGCTTTGGATAAGGATAAATTTTGAAGGGATGCTTAAACAACCCTTATGAAAACTCATCCACAACTTTAAAATAATATTTTGGCCAAAAATTGAAAAGTCCTGGAAGTCCTGAAAAGAGGAGAGAGTTCCTGGAGGTTAGAAAGGTTCTAATAGTGTGTAAAAATTGTGAGGAATTCTTTGAGAGATTGTAAGAGTGGAGGTAAAGTAAGAGATTTCTTCCTCCTTGCTGCTCGAAGAGGAATTTTGTGTGCTGTAAAGAAATGAAGAGATTCAGAGAAACTTCGAGGAGTTTTCTTGGGGAGAAATTAGAGATAAGTTATTTACTTGTTGTAGTTTGTATGACTTTGATTTTATATAAGAATTCCGAGTTTTGTTGTGTTTTCACCCTGAGATCTGAGTAGTTTTCTCTGTCTTTCTCCTTGTCTCGAGATTTATGAAATTGTGATTTGAATTGATGAAGCCATGAAAATGTTTAAGAAATTGTGATGATTATTTAACTTTGATCTTAATTTACTTTCAATCTGGTCAATTGATTTGTTAAAATATGTTGAGTTTTACACTTTGATCTTAATTTACTTTCAATCTAGCCAATTGATTTGTTAAAATATGTTGAGTTTTACAACTAAAGAGAATATTCTTTCAATCTGGCCAATTGATTTCGATCTTAATTTATTTTCAATCTGGCCAATTGATTTGTTAAAATATGTTGAGTTTTACAACTAAAGTGAAGATTACCAATCTGGCCAATTAATTTGTTAAAATATGTTGAGTTTTACAACTAAAGTGAAGATTACACAATCTGGTCAATTGATCTGTTAAAATATGTTGAGTTTTACAACTAAAGTGAAGATTACATCTCAAGATTCAGGGAGGTCAAAGCCCTTGAAAGTTGGGTGCAAATATGATAATACATCCAAGATTCGGGGAGGTCAAAGCCCTTAGAAGTTGGGTGCAAATAAACAGGGAAATAATATTATCGGGCATAGAATTGGAGATTTTAGAGTGACAGACTAAAATCCCCAATTCGGTCCTATCGTTTGGGTGCTGAAGTGTAGATGTTAGCCCTCAGGTGAGGGTAATGTGGGAGCTCCGAAGTAAGAGCCGGTATCCTCCCAGCCTAGTCACAGATTCAGTAAACAAGCGTAGGATTAGTCAATATTCTTTATGCCTGCACCAAAGGATAAAGAATAGGTATGCTCCTATTTGACACAATATAATTTGAACTGATTCACTTTATACATTCCCTATAATTTCTTGACAAGGAGAATGATGCTTTCTTATATATTGAATATCACATTTGAACCTTCATTAGTATCTATAGTTATTTAATATTTATTAAAATTACATATTTATTTTAATTGCCTATTAGTGACAGATAAGCAAATTGAACTTCATTGTTGTGATTAAAGTATTGCTTTTCTAAAATCTTAGTTCGTGGTTCTAAACTTACTCTCGATGGGATCGATATCTAAGCTCCATTAGAGCCCTATATTACTTGAGCAATACGTATACTTGCATTGATAAGTGTGACATTACAATTATTGAATATTTATTTCGTTCATATTTAGCAAATCTATAACTGTTATTAACGATTTGGTACAGTTGCTGAGGAAGTAATTTTTTTAGCAGCAGTATTAAATACTTATATTTTTAAGCATATATAAAGTTGCAGTCAGTTATATGAATGAGAATGTAGTTCATATGATTGAGTGCAAATAAATAGAGAAATATTTATTAAAGGGTGTAGAGTTAGATGACTTTAAAGTGACAGGTTATGGCCCCCAACTTAGTTTATTGTTTTAGGTTCTGATACGAGATGTTATCCCCTAGGTGGAGGTAATCAAGGGAACTCTAGAGTGAGAGCTCGTATCTTCCCTGCCTAGCCAGTATTCAGAACTATTCAAACTTTAAATTAGCCAATGTTCTTTATAGCATATCTAGTAAGGGTAAAGAATATTATTGCTCCTATTTGGCACAACACAATATGTATACTTTCACAACAGAATTCATATACTTATTATTGATTCATGATAAGGAGAAAGATATTTTCATATTTAGTGCTTTTCTTCTGTAAAAACTCAAGTTATTTTTTTAAGTTTGTTCTGTTTTTGTCAAAATAATAAAATTACAAAAAATATTTAAACTTTCTTTACTACAAAAACGTCTTTAGTTTGAATAATTGTCTTTTTAAAAATAGAAAGTTTTCCAAAAAGTGCATATTACATATCTTCCTTGTGGGTTTGATATTCAGGTTATAATAAATAAGTCCTATATTACTTGATAACAATATGTATACTTGCGTAGTATCTCAATTTATATAAATTAAAAGTTAAATTTTATTTTTCTTCAAGATCAATTTTTTTTATTTTTTTGCGAAATAAGGAAATATAAATGAAAAATATAATCAGAATTATTGTTATATTGTTGCATATAAGCAGTTTCGGGATAAGACTCCTCATCGAGACATGCAAATTTGAATGCAATTATTTAGAGCAACCCTAAGTATTGTGGAGGCCCTATTAATATATGCAGGAAAGTAAATGTTGCAATTTTTTAATCCTGAATATTTTAATCCTAAGTTTTAATTATCTTGAATATTTTATTTAGGATTTTTAAGTAGAAAAATTTGGAGGAGTAAGTCCTAATGAGCCTTTGTTTCATTGTGAAATCTCAGATAAACCACATAATGAAACAAGGAAAACACATGCAAGTGCAGGCATGCAACATGATGCAAAAAGCAAAACAAGCCAAATCAAAATAATAACAGGTTGATGCCACTGGGTTAGCAACATACCCCAGAAAAAAGTGGTCAAACTCTGCATATATATGTCTGGTCTTAATTCTATACATCAAAATAAAATGCAGAATTAAGATACGGGGCACGAGCATTTGCTCTTGGTCCCCTCCACGTGGTTCCAATTCCAAACATCTCAAAACCCGTGCTCATATCTTATTTCTACTAGAGAACTCTCCTAGACTCTAAAAAGTACATAAGAAAAGAAAAGACTCAATCCTGCATGAAAACAACGGTCAACTGGAAAGCTCACATGCAAATAAACTATCATGAACCATGTCTTATAAGTGGGGAGCTAAATAGCACCTACAAGCAAAATGATCAGAAATCATCACATGCTCCCCCAATAGCGGTGCATGTGTGTGTGCATATAAATATCCAAGGCTCTCTGCAGAAGAACACCCTAATGCACTACCATACATATGCAACATGCAGTCACATCAGAAGCACAATGCAAAAGAAAGATGTATGGCTAAAGCAACCAATCCAGCAGAGAATAGTAGTCATGCATCAAAAAAACTTTCTAGCACTCTAAATCCTAGCCCAGCACACCATCTAACAAAAAGTGTGTCAACCTAGTATCTAAGTGCGGGGTAAGTCTGGGTATAGTATGACTTTGACAGGGTCATCATACCGACCTCATCCTAAAGATTCAAAGGATCTAAAGGGTGTCACAAAGAGTGGTGACACGAGTTAGATCTATTAGATCTTTAGCACAGTCTATTAGATCTTTATCACACCTTCATGGCACACTTGCATTGCTCACCGAGATCAACTCAGCAAACAATGCTCGTTATGACATCACGACCAACATGGGGTCACTCTCCTAACGAACTTAGCTCGTTATCCATGCAAACATGCAAATGCAAATGCAAGCAAATCAAAAACATATAAATAATGATAAAGAGTATGTCATGAAGGTGGTGACTCGTTGGAACGGGCATGCCGTAGTAATAGGGGCCCAAAAGGAGGGTATGCCGGTAAGGCAGTGACCCAAAGGAATTGGCATGTCGTGGTGGTAGGAGCCATAAAAGAGGGTGTACCGGTAAGGCAGTGACTTGAAGGTAGGCATGTCGTGACGACAGCGTCTCGAAAAGAGGGTATACCGACAAGGCAGTGACCCTAAGGTGGGCATGCAATGACGGCAGCGGCCCAAAAAGAGGGTATGTCGGTAAAGCAGTGACCTGAAGGTGGGCATACTGTGACAAACATGTTCATGAACATACACAACATGCAAAGGAGCAAGTGATCGGTCGATCGGGATGGAGCATTCTGTCGAACCAAAGTGTTGTGCCAATCAGGTTGGGTAGCCAACTGAAGCACAAGTGATGTGACTGTTTGGGGATAACCGACCGAGGCACAAGTGGTGTTGACCGGTCTGGGATGATAGATCGAGGCATAAGTGGTGTTGGTGCAAGTGCAAGTGCAAGATACAAGGTGCAACTGCAAGTGCAATGTGTAAATGCAAGGTGCAAGTGCAAGTATGATATATGACATACAATATGTAACATGCAAGACATACGCATGTAAATAATGAAATGCAAATGACCACATATTATAGCGAGTCACGCTCATACTAACAACCTCACATGGAAAACCTAGGGCTGATGCACTTAGATTTGCGGCATCGTTGCCTCCAACTTTGGTGAGGAAATGTGGGGAGATTTCTCCCCAGCTTTCTGAGGGGGAAACTCTCCGCGACGTCAAGAAATGAGCTAGCTACAACGCTTTTCCCATTTTGTGAACTCCTCCAGACTTTACAAATTGAGACAGCTACAAAACTTCTCTTGATTTGCGAAGTCCAACCTCTTAACTTCTCCAAGTAAAGTCGGGGAACCCAAAATAAGGGGAGTGAGGGACTGCGACCCATCAGGATTTGTGCTAAGGCTCACAACAAATGGGAGAAACTCGACTTTACAGAGGGTGTTTGGTCAAGCATAGGAAGTCCTAACCTAAATGCTAACTCTAGGAAAATCAACGATCCATCACACAGGCATGTCGTAGCGTCGACCCACCCCGGCACACGCACCACATGTGGGCGATCAAACCCACAAGCCTAGACACCACTAATATTAAAGCTGACTAGGAGCTTAGGGGTTCTCACCTCTGTGACGATTGCAGACGAGTTCTCTTTGCTTGAAGGAGAGCCCACGCATCGAGTCATCGGTGTCTTATCCATGCTCCAATGTACCTTGTATAACGTGCATAAGATAACAAAAAGACCCAAGGAGGGCAAGGAGAGGAACTAGTGAGAGAGTGAGGTATGCAAAGTACTAGAAAAATAACTAATTTTGACATATGAAAATATAACCAAAACGTACATTTGTGAGGATCAACGCTCCGGCAAGGGAAAGGTGTCGGTCTTATGGGAAGAGATTGGGGGAACTCCAAGAGCTATGACATTGTCTCATGAAAAGCCTGAAGCCCTTCCATTAATTTGCCTCCATGGACTCAGGAAGGAGCAATGCCAAAGGAGGAAAGAAAAAAAAGGATGTTTGGCCTCTGTGTGCGGCAAACTAAACCAGCCTCGATGTGAGGAAGCGGTGCAAGCAGCTAGGGGGAGGCCAACGAGGCTCATCAGCGGCATTGTCGGCCAAGAACGGGCTTATGTGCTAGAGGATTTTGTCGGCGTGCCCTAGGTCGCGAGGAGAGAGTCTCGGCCGAAGGGAAGAAGAGGAGAGGGCTCACCGGCGCGAGGAGATGAGGTCAAAGCCAGGTGGTCGCCGGCAAGGACCGTCGACCTGTGGATTCGGAGTAGGGATGGGAATCGGCTAGGTTTTCGCGAACTGGGAAGGTCGACTAGAGCACGATTAGCAATCTCAGAAGAATTTACGTGCGTGAGTTTTTTTTTAAAAGGACTTTTCTTTTTTTTTTGTTTATAATAATAATAACGTTATTTATTATTTAAAATCCTTGATTTGTGCAATTTTCATCATGCACGGAACCCCGACAATATTGGTGTCCTTCCCGGGTAAAATCGGCATTCCTGATGCGTTTACATAATCTGTTTCACCATTGGATGTCATCTGGAAAACTTTATCAATGGTCGGGCCGATTCAAGCTAATTTCTCACGCGATGTGGTGAGTAATATTCGTCAATCCAATTGAAGCCATCTGACGAGCAAAAATGTCGACCGGCCTTCGCCTAGGAGAAAACCAAAACCTAGCAGAATGACCTTGGCTACGTGCCCCTCAACGTGTGCTGAAAGATCCTATGTGGGTGTCTGAACTACCAGATGTTAAGAACGAGCCATAGACTATTCCTAGTCATGTAGGTGGACACCCTACACTCGTGACATCCAAAAATGGATGCCAACATACATAACATTGTTTCGGGTGCCCTATTTGTAATTGCCTCAATTCAAAATTTTGTAATGTATTTATCTTTGATATTTGAGTGAGAATTTGAAACCTGGATGAAAGAGGATGCTTAATTTGTTGATATCAACGTTTTAGGTGCTGTGTATGTAATTGCCTCAAATGAAAAAAATGGAATGAGGTTTTATCATTACCTTTGATGTTTTAGTGAGAATTAGAACAAGTGGATGAAATAGTGTGCTTGATTTGTAAATGACAAAATTTTGTGTAAATTACATACAGGGCACTCAAAACTAATGCATTTACATTTGAAATGAACAAACATTTCATGTTGTTGATTGGTGGTTTGGAAGCGGATGTGTGTGGTTTGGAGAAGGTGGTGTGGTGTGGAGGTCGTAGTGTGGTCTCAGTGTTGGTTTTTGGTGATATGATAGTTGTTTGCTATTGATTTTGGTTGTAGGTTGTTTGGAGTTGGTGGTGTGTTGTGGAAGTAAGTGACGTGGAGGTGGTGGAGTGGTGTGATGTGCTATTGATGTTTGTTGTAGGTTGTGTGGAGGTGGTGGTGTGTTGTGAGCGAAGGTGATGTGAAGGTTGTGGAGTGGTGTGTGTGTCGATGATGTTGGTGGTATTGAGGTGGTGGTGTGTGGTTTGGAGGAGATGGTGTGGTGTGGTGTGTTGTTGGTTATGTGGTAGCGTGATGTTTTGATAAATATGATGGTGTTGACGTTGCAAATGTTTATGTTTGTGTGGAGGTGGTGGTCGTTGTGTGGTTGTGGTTGTGGTTGTGTTTTCTTGGGAGGAATTGGTGTGTGGAAATGGTGGTGTTGGTGTTGTGGATGTGTTGGTTATTCAATGTGTTTAGTTGTGTGGAGGTGGCGGCAGTGGTGATGTACAGGTGTAGTGTGGTCTGGAGGGGCATTGGTGATGATATTGTGACATTCATATTTTTCTTTGAATTGTGATATTGTGGCTAATTAATATAAATAGGAATGCCACAATTTTATTGAATTGTGATAATGTAGGATAAGAGATAAAATTAATATTTTATGGCATTTGCCTCAATGAGGTCGAACAGGGAAACAGGCTGACAACATATTTCAACAAGGAAGGCTCGCAAAATTATATTAGAATATTCAAGGAAAGTACAGACATAGAGTATGATAGGATGCAGTTAAAAAACAAGTGGAATTAGTTAGAGAATGATTGAAAAATTTGAAAGGAATTGAAATGAGGATCAACAGACTTGGGATGAGATCCGGTAAAGTGAAGGATTGATGCTTCTGAGGAGTGATGGGCAAAGAGTCTAGCGATGAGCATTTTTCAAATGTACAAAGTTTTTATCAATTTTTTAATTTATTTTCAAATACATCATGCTATATTAATTTATAGGAGATGCTGGCTGTGAAAAAATTCAAATACAGTGGAATTGACCTAAGTTGGAGGAGAAATTGGATCGTATGTTTGGAGTTATCATGACAATGTGCAATAATGCATGTGCCCCCAGTGAGGCTGGCTTTGGTGGCATCCCCAAAAATTTGGGAGCTTACAAAACAAGAGATTCTATTGAATTCCTCTGCACAAACCTCTTGAGTCCACGAGCCAGTAAAAGCATCCTCAGGTTGAAAAAAAGAGCTACTTTTTTAGAAGCCAGATCTCATAGTTAGTGGTTTCATGCACCAATGAATCTAACCCATCACAAGTAATTTTTGTCTGACAGGTTATGAAAATTCTAGATGCAACTCCAGAAATTTTCAAAAAAATGCTGTTATATAGTGTTCTCAATGAAGTTGATTGAAGATTTGACCTAAGAGTTTTCCATTGTAATGCCCGCTTACCGTAGGGTGACTTACCTACGTTATTTTCATAGGAGTAGTGAAATTTGAGGGACATTTTTTTAATTAGATTCTTGTGGGAATTTCTATGTTTTTATAGTTTTTTCATGATGCTTTGGATAATTATGTTGTTTTGGACATACCACTTTACTTGAGAGTTTTCATTCTTTGTTATATTTTTTATTTACTTCTGTAATGCTATTTACTTATGTTATTTTTGTCAGTAACCTTATATGATTGTAGCTAATTCATTGATGCCTATGTGTTAGTCAATTTGATATCAAAATATATAGATGCAACTAGAGAAAGGCGTACAAAGGGAGTTGCAACTCTCGTATGCTTAATACATAAATATTATAACTTGTACATAGAGCACCTTTCTTGAAATCCTCATATGTTGGCGACAAATGAGTTAGAGAGTTTCTTGCGGGTCATCTAATGAGATTTAACAATATGTTCTTTATGGCACAAGCGATATTCATCTATATGTTGGAGGAACTGCACATAAATGATGGACTTCATTGCTCATCTAAAACACTTTGCGAGAGTTTTTAACAATAACCCTCTAAATATTATCATAAAATGAATCAATTTGAGGAGCTATAAAATAATTTTAACACTCCTCCAAAATGATTTTCAAATACTTCTTAGTATTGTTGAATGCACTTGTCAGTTTTTTCTACATAAGTTAAAAAACCAATCGATCCACCATTTAAACTGACCCACACATAGATTTCACACAATGTGCGGTACATGCCATGCTGTAAGGTAATTTCTCATATTTATTACATTCAATTTTCAAGTAGATATCATAATTATGTAACCCTTCGTTATATTTCTAGAATTGATGATGCACATGCTCCAAATAATGAGAAGATCACATCCATCGGCTGTTGTGGGTCCCCGACATAGAATATCATGGTAGATGCGACTTCAACAAGTGCTTAAATTTTGTCATGGCCGGTTGAGAGAGCAGTGTACATGATAATCAAATTTTCAAATCTGCACATGATACACCTAAAATATATAGTATTTTTAGTCACATTTTTATACCTATTTTTTAGATATTGCGTTTTAGTGGAAGGTATTTGTGTGTTTTTCTTTCAGGTACAAGTAAAAAGGTGAGAAATGCTAAAAGGAGTGAAAAAAGATCAAATTTGGATCAAAAATGTAAAAATGGTGCAAAAGTGTTTTGACGCCTAAGCGTCGGTGAAACAGAGAAGGCTGCGCCTAAGCGCCAAAAGCACTGCGCTAAGCGCCAGAGGCAGTTATTTGACGGTTTATTTCATTTTGCCAAATTTTGAAGGGATATTTGAGGCACCCATTGGCTAAAGAGGGTGGTTATGACCACTAGAGATAAAAATATGGTTAAAAGACTTGTGAAAAGAGGCATCCCTTAGAAAATACATTGAATCATGACACATTTTGAAGAGATACCAATGCACCTCTTTAGAAATTATAAAAGAAGGAAGTTTAGAGAAAAAAAATGGGGAGTCCTGAGAAGTTCTTTTGGAGAGATTTTTCAGACACCACAAATTTACTTTATCATTTTTGTTTTTAGTTTTATTTGGAGAGTTAAGAGTGTTGTAAGAGAAAAGAGATTCAAAGGAACTTCAAGAGTTTGGTGGAGGATTTGAGATTTTTTTTATTTTTGTTTTAAAACTACTTTTTGTTTTAATCAAAACTTCTTGTTTGTTTGACAATGATTTCTACTTTTAAACTAAAGTGTGGTTTTATTTTCTTCATGCATTCTGAGTACTTTTCTTTATCTTTCTCCTTAAAATGATAAGTTATTAAAGTGTTGGATGGAAGTTGTAGAGAGTATTAATCTTTAACATTGGAAGAAGTTGTGATAATTTAATTTCATGTACTTCATTTACTTCTTGATCTGGTCTATCCGCATGTTGAAATTTGTTGTGAGAACATGTAAGAACTGGGTTGGTATTGTCTCAATCAACAATTGAAAAGAATTAAATGAGTTTGTGTGAATGAGAATGTAATTCATATGATTTAGTGCAAATAAATAGGAAAATAATCTTTAAAGGGTGTAGATTTAGAGGAATTTAGAGTGACAGGCTAAAGCCCCCAACTTGGTTTATTGTTTTAGGTTCTAATACGAGATGTTAGCCCCCAGGTGGAGGGAATTGAGGGAACTCTAGAGTGAGAGCTGGTATCTTCCCTGCCTAGTCGATCTTCATAACTATTCAAATTTTAAATTAGTCAATGTTCTTTATAGCATCTCTAGTAAGGGTAAAGAAAAATATTGCTCCTATTTGGCACAACACATTTTGCATACTTCTACAACAGAATTCCTATACTTATTATTGATTCATGAAAAGAAGAAAGATATTTTATATTCAGTGCTTTTCTTTTACATAAACTTAAGTTTTCCTTAGAAGTTTTTATTGTTTTGTCAAAATATCAAAAATACCAAAAAGAATTGAAATTTACCTACCATAAAAATATCTATAGTTTAAGCAATTGTCTTTTTGAAATAGAAAGTTTGTTATTTAAAAGTGCTTAATGTGAACAATTCATATATTACTTGATAACGATACATATACTTGCGTAGTATCCCAATATATATAAATTAAAAAGTTAAATTCTTATTTTATCCATGATCAAATTTTTGGTATTATTGTAAAGTAAGGAAATATAAGTGAATAATATAATCAAAGGCGTTGTTATACTGTTGCATTTAAACAGTCGGGATCAAGTTTTTGGCGTCGTTATCGAGGAATTGATTGAAATCAAATTTCTATTTTTAAAAAGTATTATATAAACTTTAAGAGTTATTGTAGGAATATATTATTATAGTATTTTATTTTTTGTATTTTTTTATTTTATGTTAGTGTATGCATAGTTCAGGTTTTGAAGGACTAGTACCCTACGATTCTGAATTAGAAAAAACTGTTAAAAAATCCAAAAAAATAAAAAAATTAGAAATTTTGAAAAATCTAAGAAAATTACATGAATGACAAACCAAAATGATCAAAATGTTGAAATACATCAAGAATTTAGACCTTTACGAGATTATGCAACCCTACGGTAGATGAACTTCATTGTAGTATTCAAAAACCTACTGTAGTGGCTAATTCATTTGAACTTAAATCTGTTATTATCCAAATGGTATCAAATAATCAGTTTGGGGGATCATTAACATAAGATCCAAATTTACATCTTACCAATTTTCTAGAATTGTGCGGTACATTTAAATACGATGGTGTATCAGATGATGTCATAAAACTTAGGTTATTTCCTTTCTCACTGAGGGATAAAGCTAAGATGTAGTTGAATTCGTTAGCACCTACATCTTTCAGAACTTGGGGTGATTTAGCACAAAAATTGTTAAGCCTTTATGTTATTTACTGGAGAAAGATGCAATTTTCAATTTTGATGAAGAGTGCCTAAAAGCTTTTGAGTTATTAAAAGAAAAATTAGTCACTGCACCAATTATAGTTTCACCAAATTGGGGAAAACCTTTTGAATTGATGTGTGATGCTAGTGATTATTTTATTGGATTTGTTTAAGGACAAATACATGATAAAATTTTCAAAGTAATTTACTATGCTAGTAAAACTCTTAATGAAACTCAAATTAATTATACAACAACTGAAAAAGAGTTATTAGCAATAGTATATGCCTTTGATAAATTCAGATCATATTTAATTAGAACTAATTGTGTAGTAAATACAAATCATTTTGTTATTAAGTACTTAATGAAGAAGAATGATGTTAAACCTAGACTTATAAGATTGATTCTTCTTTTGCAAGAGTTTGACTTTGAAATAGTAGATAAAAAAGAGACTGAAAATCAAATTGTTGATCATTTATCCAGAGTTAAGTTAGAAAAATCATTATGTTTTGAAAAAAAATTAATGAAGATTTTCTAGATGAAAAACTGTTCAATATTAATGAATGATGTGTTTCATGGCATGCCGACATTGTGAACTTTCTTGTTAGTGATATTCTACTATATGGAATGACATACCAACAAAAGAGGAAATTTATTTCTGAAGCTAAGACTTATTTTTGGAATGACCTATTTTTATATAAACAAGGAAAAGATCTAATTATTCAAAGATGTGTACCTTTAGAAGAAACTTATGAATCTATATAAAAATGTCAGAATTTTGATTTTGGGGGACATGTTGGTGTTGATAAAACCACAAACAAAATTTTACAATTTGGATTCTATTGGCCTACTATCTTTAGAGATGTTAATACTTATATCAAAACTTGTGATAGATGTCAACGAGTATGCAATATTTCTAAAAGAAATGAGATGACCCTAAATTATATTCTAAAAGTTGAAATATTTGATATTTGGAGATTAGATTTCATGAGACCATTTATATTATCTTTCAAAAATTTATATATAATGTTAGCAGTGGACTATGTATCCAAATGGATAAAAGTTATTGCTTTACTTGATGTGATGCTCAAAGTGTTGCAAAATTTTAGAAAATAAACATATTTTGTAGATTTAAGAAGCCTAGAGTGATCATAACTGATGGGGGAAGTTATTTCAGAAATGTAATAATGGTGAAATTATTAAAGAAATATCATATAAATCATAGAATTGCTACTGCTTATCATCCTCAAACAAGTGGTTTTGTTGAATTATCCAATAGAGAAATTAAAAGAATTATGGAAAAATTTGTGAATCCAACAAAAATAGATTGGTCAGTCAAACTTGACTGTGCTTTGTGAGCTTATAGTACTGCATACAAAACTCATATAGGAATGTTCTCATATAGGCTAATATTTGGGAAAGCTTGTCACTTACCAGTTGAACTTGAGCATAAAACATATTTGAGTGATTGAAGAGTTCAATTATAATTTGAAAGATGTTGGTAATAAAAGATTGTTACAATTAAACTATTAAAGAGTTTAATTATAATTTAAAATATGCTGGTGAAAAAAGATTATTGCAATTAAATAAGCTTAAAGAGATAAGGAATGAATTTTATCAAAGTGTTAAGATATACAAAGAAAAGATGAAGATGTGGCATGATCGAATGATTCTTATTAAAAATTTTCAGTCAGGGCAACAAGTTTTGCTATATAATGTAAGGTTAAGATTATTTTCAGGCGAACTTAAGTCTAGGTGGATGGACCCATTTGTTGTGATAAAAGTTTATTCTTATGGAGTTGTGGATATTAACGATCATAAAACTGAAAAAGTATTTAAAATGAATGGCATAGACTGAAACCTTATTTTGTAGTGTATCAGCATAAATTTAATGATGGAATGATGTTGGGTCAACAAGAATTAGCACTGGTTACGTCAGGCTGACGACGTAAAACCAAGCGCTTTGTGGGAGGCAACTCATAGTTATCAGCGTGTTTTGCTTTGATTATAATTTGTTAGTGATTAAGAAAATTTGGGGTAGTATTTTTTTTAGATTATTATGTGTTAGTAATGATTTTAAGACTTTATTTAGTGATATAAACATGCTAGAAAGAGAATTTGGATGTTAAGTTGACAGGTGCAAAATTGAGCACCGATGCTTAAGCGCCAATATTCGACGCTTAAGCACGGATGTTAAAAAGCATGTGCGAAATTCAATTTCTAGAAGCCTTAACCGTTAATTGGTTGACTTAAATTTGTCATGGCAATTTTAGGACGTGCCTAGTCGTTATTTGAAGGATTTATGCCTATAAATAGGGTTTTGTGATGGAATTTCAATCCCAAAATCATTTTTAGCCCTAAAGTCTAAGAGAAAGTGAGATTTTGAGAAAATTTCTTCATGGGAGATGAATTTGAAGAAAAAGGAAGAGGCCGTAAGGAAGAAATTCATTAGTCAGAGTGCACAAGAGATGTATAACGGTTTCTTAGTCGTTAGTATTAAAGGAATAGCGAAAAAGATTAACAAAATTGAGACTAGCGTGGCTTTACTTGAGACAAAGGTAAATGAAGTTAACGCACATCTAGAGCATATTGGATGGTAATTAAAAATGCAATTTAGTCATACTAGTTATATAGAGGAAGCAGATAACGCGATGTATCTTAAGCAGAAATGGATTGAAGAAAATTGTATTAGAGCTCGTCACCACCGTTCGTTTTATCAACTCTATATGTCGAATGCCCAATGAGAGACTAATGAAAGACAGAAATTTGTCCCAACAAATGAAGAATGAAATTAAATTCATGTTAGAGTTTGTTTGTTAGGAGTTGTTGTTTTATGTGTTAGTTTAGTGTTTATGTTTTTTATGTGTCTAATTGTGTAAATTTGTTCAGTGTTTGTATTTAGGAAAATTTTCTCATCTGAGCCTCTTTGGAATGAGAATTATGTGTTGAATGTTGCTTGTAATAGTTTGTAAATAAATATATGTTGGTTTATGTAAAAAATTGTATTATTTTAGCCTCGAATCGAATTAGTTATATTGGAGAACTTTGAGAGAGAGAAGAGTTAAGGGAGAGGAAAATAGTCATTGAAGTGTTATGAGACCATTTAAGGGTGGTATACTTATGCTAATAGTGCATTTTACTTAAGTTCAAAAAATATCAAAAATCATGCACTAGCGCCTAAGAGCCACATTCTCGTGCTTAAGCGCGATGTAACCCAAGAGGCAGATGCTTGAGCGCTACTTATCTGTGCTTAAGCACCAGTTCATGAAAATCGGTTTGTGAACGGTTAAATGTGAAAAATAACCCCAAAAATCACCATTTTTACTCCTCCGTCGTCGTCTTCCTCTCGAGTTCATGATTTTGAAGTCTAGGGCAAACCTTTTCGTGGAGATTTCTTAGTGGATTTGAGCCAAATTTGCTAGATTTGGCTTTCTTAAGGTAAGAGCTTCACTTCTATATAAAAAATTTAGATTTTCATCATGTGTTTTGAATACATTTGGAAAAAACCCGAAAATCACTATTCATGGTGAAAAGTGAAGAAAAATATATGGAAATTGCATAGAAAGTGTAGTTTATGCTTATAGGAGTTAAGTTTAGTGGATTTGACTTTATCTTTGAAATTATTGTAGAATTTTGTGAAATTTGTAGAATGGCTCCAAGAATGAAGAGGAGTAAGGGAAAGACCCACTTTGATTCTAACAAGTTTGTGAGTTTGAAAGCTCAAGATAGGTATAGTGATGCCCTGCAATCACGAAAACTTATATAGAAGCGATGTTTCAAAAATTCAGGTGGATCCATGGAAGATTTGATCGTTCGCCGACAATGAGTACGATTCTTTGTTTTTCTGTTGTGGCTGTGATATCTATAGTACAAGAGTTTTATGCAAACCTTCCTGAGGCGAAAAAGGATGGATTCATGGTTAGAGGAAAATTGGTAACTTTTTCACCGGAGGTAATCAATATGTTCTATCATTTACCACCTGATACTTTTTGTTTTTATAAAAACTATAGTCTGATTGAGATGGAACTAGACGAGATTATTTCATATATAACTATTGGAAGGGGACTCTAGAAAATTATAAATGAGAGGAGAATAATCTTTTCCACTTCAAAGTTAAGTGCACCATCGAAGGGACAAATCATCTTAGTGAAGTTACGAGGGAGAAAGCAACGTTGAATTATTGTATTCAGAAAGGCAAGCTTATCAATATTGGAGCTTTGATTTATTAGACTATCATCAGTTTTGTCTCTACCGCTACTACTGTAAGTCTGGGATTTTCTTCCTTGATCTTTTCTTTGTGTGAGCAGGGTGAAGTGAGATATGATAGCTGGGAAGAAGTGTTGTTACTGCTAAAGCCAATTACAAGTGTAAAAGTGAAATCATATTCTGAGCACTCTATTTTTGGTTGGAGAAGAGGATTTTCAAGAAGTTATGAAATGACGACAGCTGCTGCATCCACCTCTGCTGCTTCTATATCAAGACCATCTACCTCACGAGCATCTACTTCTAGAGGTGAGCCTACTGAAACTTAGGATCTATTATTGCAGAGGTTGATGGATAATATTAATTATACCACATATAAGGTACGAAATTTAGAAAGTTTTGTAGATCATAATGATGGGTATGCTAGAGGGCATAGTGATTATGAGGAGAAATTTTGCTCATCCTTGGAAAACCTCAATAGAGGTAATCAAGGAGTGGAATTTTCTTCATATCCAAGATACTCTGATTATGAGCCTACAGATGTCTAGAATAGCGGTGATTCTGATAATGAGGAGGAGGGCTGAGTTATTTTTATATTTATAATATGTGATGGACTACGTGGTTTGGACTTGATACATTTGAGTTTATGTGCTTGTTTGGACTATGTGATGTGTTAGGTTTTTTGTTTAATTATTATTGTAATGTTTGTGTTTTGTTAATATTTCGTTTTAAATTCTAGGGTAGTAATTGTTGTTGTGTGTTGAGTAGTGTGTTTTAATTAGTTAGGATTGAACTTATTTCTATGTCTTTTAAAAAGTTGAAAATCTTGTTAGCTTTAATTTTAAACTTTAAATTTAGAAAATTGTAACCCTGTATTTCTCTTTTATCTTGTTAGTGTTTTTGTTTTTATGTTTAGACTGTGAAATTTAAGTTAGTGTGTTTGTTTGTTTTTATGTTTGTATCCACTACTTAGAAGTCTAATGAATCTCTACATGTTAAATTAAAATTAAAATGATAGAAAATTGATCAAAAATTAATTTTCTCTCCTTTTTAGTTTTATACTTGTATAATTAGGGTATAAAAATCTCTATAAGCATGTTATTTAAATTTTCATTCTTGCTTATATGTATCTGCTGCTAAACTGTTTAATCTTGTAAAAATTTAAGTTTGGGGGGATGAAAAATATTTTCAAAACTTGAATTTTATTTGTTCTAAAATGTGCTACAAGTGAATTTGATTTGAAATGAAAAATGATCATGTATATGAACTTATATTAGGGAAGTAAATTTTGATTATAGAAATGAGTAAAAAAAATTAGTTAAAATTCTAAGTAATGAAGAAAAACTTTCACTTAAAAATTTTTAGTGTAGAAAATGCTAAATATAGTGTAACTATCTTTCATAAGAAAAATTGTATTTTAGAAGAATTTAAAAATTTAGACTTTTATTTTAATACTTAAATTTCATTTATTAAAAATAATTTTGAAAACTATTATTATATTTATAAGTAAAAGATTTATATCAGGACTTTGCTTTAGGAAAGGAGAAGTGGAATTCAAAACCATTAAAGGTCTATCCAGATATAGTAATCCTTACTTGAAAAAGAAAAATAAAAAGAACAAGAAAAAGAAAAAAAAGAAAAAAAAATGTAAGCGAGGAGAACTATGAGGATTAGTGCCTAATAAAAAATTGGTTCCACATTTGATCTTTTTAAAGTATAAGACTTGAGAAACTCTTAAGCTTAGGGATATAATATAGTAAGTAAAATTATTCTTAATAAAAATTTTTAAGTGGAGATAATAAAAGGACTAAATTCTAAACTTGGAATATCTTCAATTTTTCTGAATTATATAGGAACTCATATTTTCATATTTCTTAACATTAAAAATTTCTAAATTTTAAGTTGGTCTCATTTTCTAAATATTTTTTCTAAATTGGACTACTATATATCTAAATCTAAATTTTAGTAAGTCCTAAAGAAACTCATATACATAATCATACTTATTTAGTTTTTAAAGATTGAAGTGTCACTTAAGGACAAGTAACATTTTAAGTTTGGGGGAATTTGATACACCTAAAATATATAGTATTTTTAGACACATTTTGATACCTATTTTCAAGATATTATCCTTTAATGGAAAGTATATTGTGTGTTTTTCTTTCAGATACAAGTAAAAAGATGAAAAATCCTAAAAGGAGTGAAAAATGATCAAAATTTGGAGAAAAAGTGTGGAAATAGTGCAAAAGAGTTGTGGCGCCTAAGCGCTAGATCCGACGCTTAAGCATCGGTGAAACAGAGAAGGCCGCGCCTAAGCGTCAGAGGTCTCATGCTTAAGCGCTAGAGGCAGTTATTTGACGGTTTAATTCCTTTTGCCAAATTTTGAAGAGACATTTGAGGCACCTATTGGCTAAAGAGGGTGGTTATGACCACTAGAAATGAAAATATGATTAAGGGACTTGTGAAAGGAGGCATCCTTTGGAAAATACATCGAATTGGGACACATTTTGAAGATTTACCAAGGCACCTCTTGGAGATTTATAAAAGAAGGAAGTTGAGACTTTTTGAAGTGTGCTTGAAGGGGGGGAGTTATGAGAAATTCTTAAGATAGTTTGGAGAGATTTTCAGGCACCGCAAAAATTTATTTTACCTTTTTTCGTTTTTAGTTTTATTATGAGAGTTAAGAGTGTTGTAAAAGAGAAGAGATTTAAAGGAACTTCAAGAGTTTGGTGGAGGATTTGAGATTAAAGTGTTGTAAAAGAGAAGAGATTCAAAGGAACTTCAAGAGTTTGGTGGAGGATTTGAGATAAGTTTTTATCTTTTATTTTTGAAATACTTTTAGTTTTAATTGAGACTTCTTGTTGTTTTGGCAATGATTTTTTACTTTTAAACTAAAATATGATTTTATTTTCTTCATAGATTTTGAATAGTTTTCTCTATCTTTCTCCTTAAAATGATAAGTAATTAAAGTACTGGATGGAAGTTGTGGAGAGTATTAATCTTTAATGTNCAAAATTATTAAAGGTCTATCCAGATATAATAATCATTGCCTGAAAAAGAAAAAAAGGAAAGAATAAAAAAAAGGAAAAGAAAAAAAGAAGGAGGAGAAGCTTGAGGATTAGTGTCTAATCAAAAATTGGTTCTACATTTAATCTTTTTAAAGGATAAGACTTGAGAAACTCTTAAGCTTAAGGATATAATATGGTAAGTAAAATTATCCTCAATAAAAATTTTTAAGTAGAGATAATAAAAGGACTAAATTCTATATTTGGAAAATCTACAATATTTTTGAATTAGATAGAAACTCATATTTTTATATTTCTTAACATTAAAAATTTCTAAACTTTAAGTTAGTCTCATTTACTAATATTTTTTTTCTAAATTGGACTTTTATATTTCTAAATCTAAATTTTAATAACTCCTAAAGAAACTCATATACATATCATACTTATTTGGTTTTTAAATATTGAAGTGTCACTTGAGGACAATTAACATTTTAAATTTGGGGGATTTTGATACACCTAAAATATATAGTATTTTTAGATACATTTTATACCTATTTTTGAGATATTGCGCTTTAATGGAAGATATTTGTTTGTTTTTTTAGCTACAAGTAAAAAGGTAAAAAATGCAAAAAGGAGTGAAAATGATCAAATTTGGACCGAAAATGTAAAAATAGTGCAAAAATGTTTTGACGTCTAAGCGCTAGATCCAAAGCTTAAGAACCGGTGAAACAGAGAAGACCGCGCCTAAGTGCCAGAGGCCCCGCGCTTAAGCACTAGAGACAGTTATTTGATGGTTTAATTCATTTTGCCAAATTTTGAAGGGACATTTGAGACACCTATTGGCTAAAGAGGGTGGTTATGACCACTAGAAACAAAAATATGATTAAAAAAACTTGTGAAAGGAGGCATCACTTGGAAAATACATCGAATCGAAATATATTTTGAAGAGATACCAAGGCACCTCTTTGGAAATTATAAAAGAAGGAAGTTTAGAGAAAAAAAAATGGGAGTCCTGAGAAGTTTTTTTTGAGAGATTTTTCAGGTACCACAAATTTACTTTAACTTTTTTTTATTTTTAGTTTTATTTTGAGAGTTAAGAATATTGTAAGAGAGAAGAGATTCAAAGGAACTTCAAGAGTTTGGTGGAGGATTTGAGATAAGTTTTTATCTTTTTTTTTAACTACTTTTGGTTTTAATCGAGACTTCTTGTTGGTTTGACAATGATTTCTACTTTTAAACTGAAGTGTATTTTAACTACTTTTGATTTTAATCGAGACTTCTTGTTGGTTTGACAATGATTTCTACTTTTAAACTAAAAGACTACTTTTAGTTTTAATTAATGTATTGTTGGTTTGACAATGATTTCTACTTTTAAACTAAAGTATGGTTTTGTTTTCTCCATACAATATTGTTGGTTTGACAATAATTTCTTCTTTTAAACTAAAGTGTGGTTTTATTTTCTCCATAAATATTGGTTTGACAATGATTTCTACTTTTAAACTAAAGTGTGATTTTATTTTCTCCATGGATTATGAGATTTGACAATGATTTCTACTTTTAAACTAAAGTGTGGTTTTGTTTTCTCCATGGATTCTGAGTTAAAATGTGGTTTTGTTTTCTCCATGGATTCTGAGTAGTTTTCTTTATCTTTCTTGTTAAAATGATAAATGTGGTTTTGTTTTCTCCATGGATTCTGAGTAGTTTTCTTTATCTTTCTTCTTAAAATGATAAACTTCTTTGGTTTTAATTGAGACTTGTTGTTGGTTTGACAATGATTTCTTCTTTTAAACTAAAGTGTGTTTCTTTTTCATGGATTATGAGTAGTTTTCTTTATCTTTCTCCTTAAAATGATAAGTAATTAAAGTGTTTTGGATTCTGAGTAGTTTTCTTTATTTTTCTCCTTAAAATGATAAGTAATTAAAGTGTTGGATAGAGAGTATTAATCTTTAATATTGGAAGAAGTTGTGATGATTTAATTCAATGTACTTCATTTACTTCTTGATATGACCTATCTAGATGTGAAAATTTGTTGTGAGAACATGTAAGAACCGTTCTGGTATTGTTTCAGTCAACAATTGGAAAGAATCATATGAATTTGTATGAATGAGAATATGATTCATATGATTTAGTGCAAATAAATAAGGAAATAATCTTTGTGAGTGTAGAGTTAGAGGACTTTAGAGTGACAGGCTAAAGCTCCCAACTTGGTTTATTGTTTTAGGTTATGATACGAGATATTAGCCCTGAGGTGGAGAGAATCGAGGGAACTCTATGGTGAGAGCTAGTATCTTCCTTGCCTAGCCGGTCTTCAGATTTATTCAATCTTTAAATTAGTCAATATTTTTTATAGCATCTCTAGTAAGGGTAAAGAATAATATTGCTCCTATTTGACACAACTCATTTTGCATACTTCCACAACAGAATTCTTATACTTAGTATTGATTCATGATAAGGAGAAAGATATTTTATATTCAGTGTTTTTCTTTTACATAAACTCAAGTTATCTTTAGAAGTTTTTATTATTTTGTCAAAATATCAAAAATACAAAAAAAAAATTGAATTTTACCTACTATGAAAATATTTGTAGTTTAAGTAATTGTATTTTTGAAATAAAAAGTTATGTTATTTAAAATTGCATATTGTGAACAATGCATATGAGTTCGATATTCGGGGATTAATCAAAAAGTCATATATTACTTGATAATGATATGTATACTTGTGTAGTATCTCAATATATATAAATTGAAATGTTAAATTCTTATTTTATCCAGGATCAAATTTTTTGTATTGTTGTAAAGTAAGGAAATATAAGTAAAAAATATAATAAAAAAGACGTTGTTATACTGTTGCATTTAAACAGTCAAGATCACAACATAGAATAACAAATACAATTTTCCACATTCACCACAAGTTTTCTTAAGACCGAGCTACTCTCCTAATTCTTTTTTTCTTTCAACACTAATCATTCAAGTTACATCAGATAAATACTATTTGGTTGATGTTGGTATCTATTGCACCAAAGTTAATTCAAGTCATGCCCTGATACAAGATACGACATATCTAATTTTGAGTGAGTCAGCAATGTCGCGCGGGGCAGGAAAGAAATTGTTAGCAAAAGACATTCATCCTTATGTGATGTTGAGGGAATGAATTACAGATGCGATATTTAGAGGGTGATTGAAGTTTTATCATATTATTAATTGTAATAGTTGTTGAAGAGATTCACTATTTTATTCATTTCATGTTTATTTTCATTCCTTATGTATTTGATATTGATTGCTTTGATTTTTTTACGCAAATTGTAAGTGTTTTTTTTTTTCCTTTTGCATTTCTTTTATTTTCTTTTGATGAATTTTGGAGGTCTAGGATTAGGTGTTTGACCTTATGGGTTATTTTGGATGACCTATTTGTCGCTATGGTTGGTGTCACATGTGAAATCTTAATGAAAGCAACCAGTTACTCTCTTTTTTTGGTGCTATGGTTTTTGAGGTTCTTTTGGATGACATTTTTTTGTGTATATACATATATGACACACACGAGCTTGGTATTACACGTGTTAAAGACAAACAAGAACTTTTTTATAAGGTATATTGTATTCTTATAGTGACAAATGTAATGGTTTATATGTTGAGTTCTTTGAGATCTACATCTTTATAAAACTATACTTAATTACTTATGATATTAATTTTACTTGGCATATAATGAGACATTTTTTAAGCATTCGGGAAAGATCAACGCGAGGATTTCTGGAACCTTTGAGGATTGCACTGTTATGTAGACTTCAAAGTTGACTGCTAACTTCACATCAGCTATATAGCTGTGGGAGACAATTTTACAAGTGCCCGCGAAGAATCACAAAAAAATGTAACAATTTTTCAATGGACAGATAGACTGGAAGATTCCACCGCCGAGAGTGATCAGACATGAAGAATTTATCCACAGCAGTTTATGCGACAACTACCCCAAACAAACCTGAGTTTTATATTTATGCCACCAAAATATTTCATATTACACATAAAAACACCATTATTTTAACAAAAAATAGTTTTTTTATCTTTTTTTTTTTAATTTTTTGTATCATACATGCTACTATTTTATATACATACTACCAAATTGTAAGCCTTCTCTTTTTATTTAAAATAAAGTTTCCCAAAATTATGACTTGCGAGTGGCACTGCGAGTGCTCAGTGGCTTTTTTGAATTTTTGCTAGCTCTCGCGAAAAAATAAGGCAAAACAAAACCCGATTCATCGCGGACCCCGTTGTGAACCGTAAATTTTAGAAAAAGTACTCTCTCCAAGCTCTACCTCTGCCCCCAATGGCGGTGATCTCGCTATCAAGTATTTTCGCCGCTTTCGGTTGCCGCTTCATAGATCGGNAATTGAATTTTACCAACTATCAACATATCTGTAGTTTAAATAATTGTCTTTCAAAAAATCCTATATTACATGATAACGATACGTATACTTGCGTAAAATAGTGGAATGTATGATAGAAAAAATAAATAAATAAATATGTATATATATATATATATATATATATTTATTTATTTATTTATTTTTTCTATCATACATGCCACTATTTTATATACATACTACCAAATTGTAAGCCTTCTATTTTTATTTAAAATAAAATTTCCCAAAATTATGACTTGCGAGTGGCACTGCGAGTGATCAGTGGCTTTTTTGAATCTTTGCGAGCTCTCGCGAAAAAATAAGGCAAAACAAAGCACGATTCATCGCGGACCGCGTTGTGAACCGTAAATTTTAGAAAAAGTACTCCTCTCTCCGAGCTCTCCCTCTGCCCCCAATGGCGGTGATCTCGCTATCAAGTATTTTCGCCGCTTTCGGTTGCCGCTTCATAGATCGGCGATTCCCTCTTGTTCGGCGCCGCTCCAACCCACCCCGCCTCGCCGTTTCATCCCGCTTGTTCTCCTCACGATCGTCTCCCTCCGGTACCAACGGATTCCTCGATGACCCACCTCCGTCCTCCTCGGGCGGCGATGTGTTGTACACTGGAGCGCCTCCTTCGCCGCGGTCCACCGAAGGAGTGCCGGTGTTTGTCACGCTCCCTGCGAACGTCGTTGGTCATGGGAGCCGGATTGGGAATCGAAAGGCGATGGTGGCGTCGTTGAAGGCTCTCTCGCTGGCTGGTGTGGAGGGTGTCGTTGTGGAATTATGGTGGGGGATCGTGGAAGGGGAGGCTCCGGGTGTCTATGATTGGAGAGGCTACGCGGATTTGGTGTCAATGGCCAGCTGCCACGGTCTTAAGGTGCGGGCTATCATGGCTTTCCATCAATGCGGATCGGGACCTGGTGATCCTTGCTGGTACGTTTTTTTCTCACCTTCTTTTTGGGAAATTTAATGCTTTGTTCGACCCAAATGTCGTACTTTCTTCCTCTCTATGGTGGACAGGACAGCAATGTGGCTGTATTGTTTATTTAAGACGTATTAGGTCATCGTATCTGGAAATTTGATGCACGCGTGAACACTAACAATGTGATTTATTTCCTGNTCCTGGTGATCCTTGCTGGTAGGTTTTTTTCTCACCTTCCTTTTTGGAAATTTAATGCTTTGTTCGACCCAAATGTCGCGCTTTCTTCCTCTCTATGGTGGACAGGACAGCAATGTGGCTGTATTGTTTATCTAAGACGTATTAGGTCATCGTATCTGGAAATTTGATGCACGCGTGAACACTAACAATGTGATTTATTTCCTGAAACCAAATTCTAACGATGTGATGGATCTAAATTGATGGCTAAATTGAATTTGCGTATGAAACAGAAGAAGTGCCAAGCGTTTGAATCGAAGGTGATATGCCACTAAAAGATTTATAGGATCTGGAACGGATCTTGATACATTTTGGATGAGATAACGTTCACAGTCAAATGTAAAATCGTCCGAGCTTTAATTTTAGTAAATTTATAGCTAAACTAAACATCTCAATAATACAAACCAAACAAAATCAAAAGTGATTTGATTCAAGTCTAAGTAGCTTAAATTAAACACTTGAAGTGTAATTATAATTTTAAAGCAATAATTAAAAATCCAAACAATATTTGAATTTAGCATGTAAATAGTGAAATGGAGCCTAAGATCATTTAGTTTCTAGATTATTAAGGCACATAAATGTTGAAAGAAGGGCCTATGATTAAATTAATATACATGGATAGTCTGTTAGAGTGTTTTAAAATTTTGATTAAATTCACCTAAATGTGAATGTAAAAATTTATAAATGTGCTCATTCTTCATTGGAGAGGAAAAAGAATAATTTGAGAGTTAAATTTGAACTCACAAAAAGAGTTAGAAGCCAATGACTACCAACAAAAGTGGACCATCATTTGCAGCTTTAGTANCCATCATCTGCAGCTTTTGTAGTACAACTAATGTCATATTATTATCTCCAAATTGTTGTTGCTTAAGAACTTTTTATTGTTATAATAAAATTTCTTAGATAAACACATTTATGCTCATACAACTATTGTCATACTACTGATCTTTGATGTTGTTATCTGAGAACTCTTATTATAACAATAGAAAGACAAACAATTGTTAATTGCCTTCTAATTTTATATTCACTTGTTGAAGAGAAGAGTGAAATACTGTAATTTCAATTAAATGTGTATTATTTCTTCTGGGCAATACCTAATGATTTTTTTCTTTTTAAAAATTATAGTAGCTCTAGTGGCAGTAGAACTAAAGGCCTTCGTTTGAGTAGAACTAAAATCGAATACATGGAATGTAGTTTTAGTAGTAGTAGCTCTAATGACAGAGTTGTAATTATGGGTGATCAAATCTTTAAAAGGTGTGAATGCTTTAGATATCTTGGGTCTATTGTTCAAAATGATGGTGATATAGATGGGGGTGTTATAAGTAGAATTCAAGTTGGTTGGTTGCAGTGGAGGAATGCATCAGGCCTATTGTGTGATAAAAAAGTGCTTTTTATATTGAAAGGAAAATTTTATAAGATGGTGCCGAGACCTACAATGTTCTATGGCGTAGAATGTTGACCTTTAAAAGAGAAGCTTAAAACAATGTTAAGTATTGTCGAGATGAGAATGCTTAGGTGGATGAGTGGCTTGGCACTTATAGACACAATGCGAAATGAATATATTCGTGATAGAGTTGGTGTAGCTCTAGTGACAGCTAAAATTAGAGAGAGTCTTCTTAGATGGTTTGGTCACATTAAATGCCAATCATCTGATGATTCGGTTAGGAGAGTAGATGTTTTAGATTCGACTTATGTTAAGAAAGACAGAGGTAGACCTAGAAAGATTAGGCATATTGTATAAAAAAAAATGATCTTAATTTATTAGAATTAAATAAAAATACGACACTCAATAGGACGTAATGGAGAAAAATGATTCATGTAGCCGACCTTACCTAGTGGGATAGAGGTTTGTTGTTATCGTCGTAAAAAAAATTTATATAAAATATTTTTCTCTTATTATTTTTATTTATGTATATGCTAGATTTTCCTATTAAACCAAATTTTAATTTTCCTCTGCCACCAAGAATTTTCTAACAAGTAACTCGAAGTTTAGTGAAATTTTTATTTAATAGTCATAAGAGTTAAAGTAGATTATGGTGTTAAAACATGTAAATGCCCACAAAGTGGAACGACCTTTTTAAGAATGAGCTTAGGTGCTGATATGGAAAATGTGAATTTGAATGATTATGGTGAAGCAGGCATATCTCATTCTTATTCTAAAATTTTTAGTCTGAACATACATAAGCTTTAAAAAGTGGATGACTAAACTTATTTGTAATTTTTTTATGACCAAGGTGTTGGGATGACTATGAGTAAAATTCAAGTGAACTTGCATTAATTGAAGTTTTAAGTTTCTTTTAGTAGAAAGATCGTCTAGTTTTCGGGTCGAGCACATATATTTCAATTGTCATGAAATACTTCACAAAAAATGGCACACATCCACGAATGTGTACAATTGTTCAATATATATGCACGTACATTATTTATCACATTTATTTATTTATTTAAGATTACTTATATACATCTCTCTCTCTCTCTCTCTCTCTCTCTCTCTCTCTCTCTCTCTNTCACCTTTAGAATTTGTCCAATGGAGAATATGTGGAGGATGAATTTTTTTTCCACAAAAAAGTATATTCTTCCCTTCATTACTGTTAAAATGATCGAAAATTTCCTCCTTAATATCTTCTATTTTTATTTTTAGTAGTTTTTACTTTTAGAAGTAGTTATTGTTGGTAAATTCTATTTACTTTTTCTAGCATGAGAATTTTGTGGCTTTCCTAATGTGGTGGTCTTCCCCTGTTTTTTATCTTGTAATCAAGTTTTAGAAAATTGTAGTGGAATAATTATTTTTCCTCTAAAAAAAATACATGGTATCGGAGCCCATCTTCGCCTTCGGAAAGGCGACCCAATCCCGTTGAGATCGTATGTTGTTTTGCTGCATGACTTCTATTCTTCAATAAACAAGATTGCGATTGGGAAGGCAACAACTGTATTGTGGCATTCATAGACCTCTTGCAAGACAGTCGAGATTAGAGCTCGCTAGGAAGGCACCGACTGGATCCTGACATTTAGAGGCCCTTGCGATACAACTACAATTAGAGTCAGTTGGGAAGGCAACGATTGGATCACGGCGCTTGGAGAACCTTGGCGAGAAAATCACAATTATAGCTCGTTGGGAAGGCTAGTCTGTATCCCTAACAACTTCCTCACGATTCTGCCTTCTAAGGTTCTTGCCTATCATGTCATAGAGGATTTCAGCTCCTTCTTTTCGCGCTACTTTGATGTCGGAAGCCGCTCTCAATGTGAGACTTTTTTTCGGCATGGATTTTTTCCGCCACCTCTGATTTTTTTTCTTTTTCTTCTGACATTTTTTTTTGGTGGCAGGCTTCTTCTTTACTGGTTTCTTCTCGGTCTTTCGACTCCATTGTAATTTGTAATTTTATGGAAGGGGTACTTCTTTATTTTCCTCTCCTCTAGTTTTCGTAGAGAAGGATTTCGTGCCTGAGTGTTGTGAACCGGATAATACTCAATCTCTTTCAACCCCTTTGGCTTCTTCACTGTTGGACCCACCAACTCCTTCTCTACTTAGCTTTAAGCACCGAAATAACTGACAACCAAAATCGGCTAGAATTTTTTTACTCATCATTTCCTCTTCTTTGATGATGTCTTACGGCAATGACCGACTCCTAAAGATATCCTACCATTTTTACTGGCTCTAGTAATTCCAAAAGCAATTTGCCTTGCCCCTGGCGGTGCAAACATAACAATAAATCATGGCATAATAAGTAGGAATGCTAGAATTAACAAGTTGGAGACCAAAATTTAAACGTAAAAATCGGACCTATCATGCCAATACTAATGAAACTCGAGAGTCTTCTACCAACTTTGATACAATACCTTTTACAAAGGAGAAAATAAAGCACTTGCACAAGTTGTCTAGATCTCCCAAATCATCACTAACTTCGTATTGTTCTTCAGTACAGAAGGGTAACTGTATTGTTAGGTGTTAACCCTAATTTTATTCATTCTTGGATCACTGATTCTGGTGCAACTAATCATATGACTGATTATTCTAAATTATTTTTTTATTATAGTCCTTGTGTAGGCAATAAAAGAGTTAAAATTGTCGATGTTTCCCTCAATAATTCTCAGGGTAGGAACTGTCAAACTCATATCATTGTTAACTCTTCGTGTTGTGCTCCATATTCTTAATTTGTCTTGTAATCTATTGTCCATTAGCAAAATTACATCTGATTATCAATGCAAGTTAATTTCTACTCATCTTGTTGTGAGTTTCAGAAATTGACTATTGGGAGGATGATTGCATTGCTAAGGAAAATGATGAATTCTATTATTTTGACAATAGATTTGATGTGAAAAGATAATTTCAAGGTGTTTAAATTCTAGTTTTGTTTTAAAAAAATTATCATATGCTATGATATTATAAGTTAGGTCATCGTAGCTCAATATTTAAAATTCTTTTTTTCTAGTTAATTTTAAAATAAAAATTTGTCATCTTTCTAATGTGAAGTCTATCAGTTTTTCAAATATCATCGTGCGTGTTTTCCTCAAATTTACAAACCAACTACACATTTTATTCTAATTTATGATGATATATGGGATTCTTGTAAGTATCTTATGCACTCTGGAAAATATAGTTTGTTACTTTTACTGATGATCACAGAAGGTTAAGTTATCTGTATTTAAGTGAAAAAAATTTCAAAAAAATCTACGCTATGTTATAAACATAATTTCAAAAAATTACTCAAATATTTCAGAGTGATAATAACTGAGAGAATTTCAGAAATAATTTGGGTCAATTTTTTTTCGAAAAATGAATAGTTCATAAAACTCTTGTATCGACGCCTCACAACAAAATTGGGTGGCTGAAAGAAAAAACAAACACTTATTAAAAGTAGCTCAGACATTATTATTTATAAATCAGATGATACAATATCTTTGAGGTGGAGCCGTTATTACTTTTACATTATCATTACTGGAACACCCAATAAAGTTTAGAATTTTGAACCACATTTTGATTTTTGTCATAAAATTTACCTAATAAATCGGCTATTGTCTTTTTTTATCTTTAAATATATTTAAGTGTAGTGTATTTGTTCACATTTATAGTCATAATCAAGGAGAACTTGAACCCCGAGTCATAAAATGTGTGTTTTTTGTTTATGCTCTCACCCAAAAGGGGTCTAAATATTTTGATCCTATTTCTAAAAAATATTTGTTTCCATAGATGTCACCTTTTTTTTTAATTACAACTCTTTTTTTTGCCTCACCTTCAAGGGGAGATACCAAACAAAAATTTGACTACTGTTTTTCGGGATTTTCTTCAAACTGAATACTCACAAAATAATATCTCCCAAATCTTGATTCAATTTGAAAATTCAAGCTATATTATATCAACAAAAAGTGGGCCTAGTTTTTAAGATATTGAAAAAGGTTCAGATCTTCCTATAGTGTTATTTTATGATGTTCATAATCCTAGAAAAACTAATAAGTGGAAACAACAAAAAAAAAACTACGAAATTGATATTATTCGACATTATCTACTCGCGACAAAGGACAACTCAAAAGAAAAAGTATGAATTCTTTGAGATGCTCATAATTCATGAATCCCTTTAGATAAATGCCTCACCAACCCCATGGTCAGTTCACTTCATCTTCAAGTTCCAACTCTTCTAGTCTTGTACTTAAGTTTAGCTCTCATTCTAAATCTGATGATTCCAATCATCCAATTGCTGCTTGTAATCGGGTGAGGTCTTACACCCAACATTCATTGTCTCATTATGTGTCATATAAAAATCTCTCTCATTTTTTGGGCTTTTACCACCCATTTTTCTTGTATGGAGATTATTTCTAATTCTTGTATGAAAATTTTTAAGTGGAAGGAGGTTGTCTTCAAGGAGATGAAAGCTCTGAAAAAAATAGCATATGAGAATTGATTAATCTACCTGGATGAAAGAAAACCGTTGGATGCAGATAATTGTTTACAATCAAGTATAATTTTGATGACGCTCTAGAATGGTAGGCTTGACTGGTTGTCAAGGGATTTACTCAAACCTATGTCGCTGATTACTTAAAGACATTCGCCTCAGTCGCAAAAATAAGCTCTATAAGTGTTCTTCAATCACTAGCAGCTAATATTGATTTGTCCTTCCACAGGTAGATATAAAAAAAAATGCAGTTCTCAATGGGACTTAAAGGAAGAAGTGTACATGAAAGCACCACTAGGATTAAATGAGAAGTTCGACACAAATATGTGTAAAAACAAAAAAATCCTTATACGGGGTTGAACAATCACTGAGAGCATGGTTTGATAAATTTACACTATTTGTTAAAAGTCACGGGTATACTCAAAGGCAAGGAGACCATGCAATGTTCTTCAAACATTCAAAGGATGTGAAGATAACCATATTGATTGTGTATGCGGACGATATAATTCTCACCGGAGATGATGTATATGAAATGAACTTGTTGAAGACTTCCCTCTCATCACTTTTTGAGAGCGAGAACTCTTTAAGGTATTGCATTGGCATAGAGGTTGCTAGATTGAAGAAAGGGATTGTTGTTTTTCAATGATAGTATGATCTTATTCTTCTAAAGGAAATTGTGATGAGTGGTTATAGGTCTATGGACACTCAAATTAATCTCAATCAGAAACTGAGAGATGAGAAGGAAGGTGTCCCAGTGAGTACAACTTGATATCAAAAGTTGGTGGGAAAGTTAATCTGCTTGTCACATACACGGTCATATAATGTTTTTACTGTAAGTTTGATAAGTCAATTTGTGCATTCGCCGTCTGAGAAAGACCTTAAAGTAATTAGCAGGATTTTCAAATACTTAAAAAGTGCACTAGGTAAGGGTTTACTCTTTCAGAAGACCACACAACAAAATATAGAGCCATACATCGATGTAGATCGGGCGGGCTCAGTTGTTGACAAGAGATCGACATCCGGATATTGTATTTACGTATGGGGAAATCTGCTTACATGGAGAAGAAACAAAATGTGGTGGCGAGTAGTGTTGAGGCGGAATATCGAACTATGAATAATGGAGTATTGAGATGTTATGGCTGAAGAGAATTATTAAAGAGCTACAAATCCTGATAAACATGACAATGAAATTGTGCTTTGACATAAAGCTGTCATAACCTCTGCAGAAAATACTGTGCAACATGATCACATAAAATATTTGGAGATTGATGGAGACTTCATAAAAGAGATTGATTGTGGAGCTATTTGCATCTGTTTTAGTCCGACAACACAACAAGTAGAAACTATCTTCACCAAAGGACTTTTAAGGCTTAGTTTTGAGTTCCCTGTAAACAAGTTGGGCTTGATATATATCTATGCTCTAACTTGAGGGGGGTGTCAGAATTTTAGAAATCCCCCCCTTTGATATCGTCTATTTTTATTATTTTCTATTTGTAGTTGTTTCTACTTTTAAAATTAGCTATTGTTGATAATTTCTATTTTCTTTTTCTAGTGTGAGGATTTTGTGTTAATGTGGTGGTCTTCCCTTGCTATTTATGTTGTAACTAAGTCTTAGGAAATTGTAGTTGAATAATTATTTTTCCCTTCCCAAAAATTACAATTATCATTTATACATAGGCTCTAGTTCTATTGAATCTTTACATTATTTGCTTTATCTTTCTCCATTCCACTAGTCTTTCCATCTAACATGCAAGGATTGATCTCCATCCTCTGAAAATGTGTCATTCTTATCGTCTAAGGTAGTAACTTTATCATGTAAAAATGATGAAGGTTTGAACTAGAAGGTCTTTTATCATCATAATTGCTTAGGGAATAAAAGTTGTTACCATTTGCTTCTATATAGTACACAATCTAACAAATTTATTAGCTCAATATTGAAGTAAATAGAAGAATTTAATAACTACTTGGATTATTAGATGGCAGTGAACTTGATTTGTCTTTATGTTTCTTTGACTATTAAACAACTTTAGAATATTTTAGAAGAAACGGCATTCAATTGTTTTACATGAACTCCATTCTGATAAAGGTAATTGAGCCAAGTTGTTTTTATTTGTGAAAGGGATTCAATAAAATGTATTTCAGTTATATTTTGGTCTGGAGAGGAGAGAGTTGTGAGTATTAGATTAAAATAGGAGGAATAAATAAGCTAATTATAAGGAAATAAACCCTAAGGTCATTGAACACATCTTGACTATTAGTGTTTATTGAAAAATAATGCCTTGTTTGATAGTCCTTCGCTTCTAGTTGTACCAGTAAACTTCCACTTCTACATCGTTAGACTCCCAACTTCAATGACATCCTTGTCGGCATCCTTTCATGCCGGTAACACCATGCCTACTCTTTTTTATAACCTTGTTGTTAGCCCTCTCTTTCTCTTTCCTTACTTATCCATAGGATCATTTTTGCCACCTCACTAATTCATGGGCTATTCAAATTTTGCTTGGTTTTATGGCTATTTATTTAACCCATAAATTATGTATATTCCTACTACTGCTTCTTCTAGACTTGTATAAATTCAATACAAATGAAATAGAACGCACAATACATTTTCTCTATTCTTATGGTGATATCAAAGCCTTAAGCTTCTTTTTTTAAGCATTTTCATAAGCTAGTCTTTTTCATTGCATTCCCTGAAACTTATAGGCTTCATTATTGCAATTCTGTTTCTTCCATATAGTTTTTTTTTCTTGTAGCTTATATCGATGCAGCCTTATATGCTTCTCTCTCCGCAGTCAGTTGCAGCAATTTTCTTTCTCATATATCATAAGAATACCCTTATTCCTTTGATCTTAGGTTCATTTGGAACTACAAACAACAACCTAAATCTAATAACAAAATTACAAAATATCCATTCAACGTATGATTTGTATGGAAAGAATTGTTTCGAGTGATTGCAATTGGTTCGCAGCCTTTTGAAGAGAAAAGAAAATTGGATCAATTAATTGGTGTTAGACCATGACAAGGCAATATGACATTTAATTCCTTGGATGAGCCGAACTCTATGGTGATATTCTGCAGTCAGCTTCTTCTCGCACGAGTCTCTGAACATCGACGCCTCCTTCATATGGCATCCGCGTTTGCGCACCCAACAGAGCTTCCCGCAACGTCGACTCCTTCAACCCATGCTGACTCTTCCTCTATTACTTGACACCAATGCTGAGAACTATTCTTCCGCTCGTTAGAGACTTTGTTGCCAGCCATTGACGCTGCCCTCAGTTTTGATCAAAGCACGGGGATGCCCTACCTTGTGTCTGATGTCTCTCGCATACACCGATCGACTCTCCAGGTAAGTCGATCTCACAATCTCGCTTGTCTCCCCACTCGCCAATTTATAGAATGAAGAAATCCCTTCATTTCCAGACTCTTCACTCTCTATCCCCTCTGTTCAGTTTCCCCAACTCCTCGATTTCTCTTCTTCCTTTCGGTTGTACCCGATTCGTTTCTTTTTCTTCAGTTTTTTAGACTCTTCAATTCCTCTCCTTTGGGCAGTAAAAACAAGTCATTACAGACCATTAATGATAATACAATAGAAATTATTGTCTAGGAACATATATATAAAATTACAGAACTCCTCAGAAAAACCTTTTCTTTTCAAAACAGCTAGGATAAACTGCCAACTGATTGTGTCATTGGTTTTTTTATGTCTAGTTTAAGAATCACATTTCCAGCCCTAGTTTTTTTCTCCAATTTTTGAATAAGCTCTTGGGCAACTAAAATACAGTATGTTATGCAGATTGTTGAAGATTGATGAGTTCAGGGAGTAAAGGTTGAATTCTTCGGCAAACAATCTTACCCAGTGTTTTAGAAATAATAGAGGTGAGGCTAATAGCTCTATAGCTGTCCCAAAAGTGGCTGTAATCATCCCTAGGAATCAATGTAATGGCAGCGCATCAGAAATATTTGTGAGGGAGAGAACCATGAAAAAAAAACATTGGATTGCCATATTCATTTTGGTTTTAATGGTACCCCAGGCATGAATATAAAAAGCTGTGGTAAAGCCATCTGGATCTGCAGATTTGTTGACATCGATGGCTTTCAGCACTTCAAGAATTTCCTGTTCTTCCGGAATGGCCATGATTTGGATGTTATCAATGGTATAAGCAGTGGTGTTGAACACATCCACACTGAAATCCGCAAGGTCTATCTCAGTTATAGAGTATAACTCCTGAAAAAAATGTGATAGCACTGTTAATAATCTGATCTTGATTGTAAATCCACCCCCGTTACCGTCTTTAATTTTAAAAATAGCATTCTCTTGTTTTTGTTGTTTGATACAAGCATGAAAAAATCTGCATTTCCTATCCCCCTCGACATAATTGACGTACGTGGCTTTTTGACGCAAGAAATTCAGCTCCACCAGTATCACCACATTGAGATTATCCCGAGCCTTTATCATATCCACTTCATGTACCTGATCATTGTAATAATCCTTCTCCATCTGACAAACCTTTTTTTCCGCCTCCTGGACCCAATGAGTAATGTTGCTGAACTCCCTCCAATGCCAGTCTCTTAAAATAGCTGCTTTATTCTTATGTAGCTTCTACAAAGTAACCCAATGCGAGTTAGTAAAGTTCATATTTCAACTATTCTTAACCGTATTTTGGAAAGTTTCATGCTTAACCCAAACATTTAAGAATCTGAACGGAGTACTTGTAGGTTTGTTGCTGAAATCAATTTTGACCAATAGAGGGGTGCGATCCGAACCATTGAAACTAAGGTGATCAACTTCAGTGAAATGGAAGAAATCCATCCACAAATGATTGATCAAAATTCCAGCTAACCTTTCCCAAGTTTTGCTTATCTTTCGTGCCATAATACTGTACTTCAAACAAACAATTATCTGCTATGTTGTCACTGAATTTCTGCATCCTGGAGAATGATGGAGCTCTAACACCCTTTTTTGCCAAAGGAGAAGAAATACCGTTGAAGTTGCCATTCACTAACCATGGTACATCTACTGCAGCTTGAATCCATCCCAAACTAACCCAAAGCTTCTCTCTGGCAGTCACAGTGCATCCAACATAAATAATGGTAATCTGAACTGTGCAATTCAGCAAAGAGATCTCTAAGTGCAAAAACTGTTTATTGTCAAAAAGCAGCTTAACTTCCACACCACTCTTCCACAGAAACCAAATTTTGCAATTGCAGTTATATACAAAATGGTATTTGCCCAACTGTTTGACCACATTAGAAATATTATTCTCATTTATCATTGGTTCTAATAAAGCAAAATATCTAAGCTTATGAATCCTACAACGTTTCAACAAACGATTAGACACATCAAGCTTAGCAATACCTCTAACGTTCCATATGAGGAAATTAATCATAGTTAATGGATCTACTCCCCCTAATTTTCATAAGGGGAGCCCCATCATCAAGATTGGCTAGTATTCCGACTAAGGATGTACCTTTATAAAGCATCACTGCAATGGGGTCCATGTAGTTCAATTCCCTATGTGTTCTCTCTTTTTTCTTCCTAGACTTTTAGAGTTGCCATTCTTCTTCCAAAATTTCCTTAGCGGCCTCCATTTCTTCCTCCGTGAAGAGTTTCATCAACATTTGACTCTAATACATAGAAAAAGAATGAAAGCTAAAAAAATATTGTATGAGTTCTAAGGGCATGGTTCAAAATGTTAGTTAAGATAATGCTCAATATGGAATATAAATAAAATTAAAATTGCCATATAATATTTATGAAATACACCCTTTATGATGAATCCTTTCATTTTTAAATGTTGATGATGTTATCATGTTTGATTTTGGCTTAGAAAAATGGTTAATTTTTTAAAAAAATTGTTTCCAAGAATTTGAAGTCATTAATTAGCCACCAAATTAATGTATTTCATTGTCATTGAAGTTGCACATTCTCGATATAGCATATTCATATCACAACAAAATACATAATTGATTTATTGAAATAAAAGGTAAGTTGGGTTACAAACACATCAAAAGCCTCATGAAATTTAATTATAAATTTAAAGGTGCTTCAGAAGACACAAAAGTATAAAAATATTTTTTAAAGGCTAGAAGGGGTGTGCATTATTTGGTCAAAACCAATAAATCGAATCGAACCGATCAAGTTTGGTTGATTTGATTCAATTTCAAAATTCATTCAGTTTTTTATTTTTAAAATTTTAATATTTGGTTTTTAGTTATTGGTTTCGTTTTGATTTTCATTTAATCGAACAAATAAAAAAATCAAAATTTAATTGAACTTTTTTTTGTATTTTAATTTCACATTGAACAAATCGAAAAAATAAAATTTTTATTATATGCAACATTTGATTAAATAATACAGGATTCATGAAATTAAATCGATATTATACATATAGAGTATGTAACTTATAATATTTGTTGGTAACCAAACTCTAATAAACAATTAAATTCCGTTTTATTCATAATAGATCCATTTAAAGCGAATTAAAATTTGGTTCATTTTTATCAAAATTTTGATTGGTTTGGTCTTTCGGATTTTGGGTTTCGGTTGCAATCGATTTGACCAAATTGAAAATTGATTCATTCCAACAAACTGAATGTTCACCTCTTAATTAGATTGGTGAGAAGACTTATATGTTATTTATGCACTAGACCTGATATTGCCTATGTTGTTGATGGGGCAAGTGCATTCATGCATAATTTTAATTACATAAAATTCTATAATATTAGAAGGGAATCTCAAGAAAAAGAGTTTCATTAGAAAAAGGGAGGATTGAACTTTGAAACATACATAGATATAAATTATATGGGGTTGAGTGGATGTTAACTATAGGATACCGTGCATTCTTAGTAACTAACTTTGTGACTTGGAGAAGTACAGAAATATATATGGGTGTGTGTGTGTGTGTGTGTGTGTGCGTGTGTGTGTGTGTGCCGCAAGTCGTGGCCTGTTGGTTGGCGGGGTTCGTTGTAAGTCCCCTCAGGTCACAAGTTCAATTCTCAGTAGCGCTGTGTTTTCGAATATTTAGGCACATGGCGCGGGCTCTTATCATAGGGCCTAACGCGTGTGAAATCGGTATTTGAGCCTCTGCCAAATACCGACTTCCTTTCTTAAAAAAACATATGTATGTATGTATGTATATGATAGCAAAATTTAACACAAAAGTCAAAATTTGATCTATAACTCTATGAGTTCTTGAATTACTACTTAAAGATTCAATAAAAAGGTTCCATGGGATTTTATTAAGGAAACAAGTTGGACATCATATTGCAGATAATCCAGTGCAGCATGATTGTACAAAATATATTGATATTAATAGACACTTTATTAAGGAGAAGCTTGACAACAATTTAATCTTTTTTTTTTTTTTTTGGAGCACAAGTAAACGGCTTATTTATATTCTCACCAACGAATTATTATCATTGCAAGCTAGGAATGGTTAATATACATTCATTCGATTAAGGGGGAGTATTAAATGTCTATGTTATTTCTTCTAGTTGGGATACACAATCACCAAGACTACCACGCATCTTTGCCACCTCATTAATTTGTGGGATCCATCATGCCTACTCATCAATATGTGAACAAGTATATTTATTTTACTCTTCAATTCATGGGACAATCGTGATTATTCTGTAATTTTCATTTCTTGATTTTGTATTTTTTCCCCAGAATTGTATAAGTACTATAAAAATACTAGCATGAAATATACTCGGCCAATTCCTTAAAAATGTTACCAGTTATTAACATATTACTTATTTGTTAGAACTCTTTGATTTGATTTAATCTGTTTCGGCAAAGACTCAAGCTTAAACTAAACCATATATAATCTTTTTAGTTTACATCTTGATTCATTGTCAAAACCTAACCAATATCAAACCAAATCAAATCAATTAACTTTCCCAGTTTTGTTTGATTATTCGGTTCAGCCTTGTCCACGCTTATTCGAAAGTTTAGATTGAAATTTATAGTGAATATTTTGGCAGGGGGAGGGTTTATGATGCTAGAAAAGACATTATTTTATTTATTCTTTTATCTAGCGAGTAAAAGAGGATTTCAATTAAAAAAAAGGACTTACAATCCTAAAAATTATCTAAATTAGTATTGAGTTAATTGATAGGGAAATTTACATACGTAGCACACAATTCTCATGTATTTATATCTCACACCTAAAATTTCATGTTTACTTACATGGCACTTTGATGTTGTCAACCTATGCATGAAAAGTCGTATTTCTCTTTTAAAAATGGTAATAGTACTATTTTTTATGTGATATTAACAGTTTGAGTGCTATGTGCATAAATATGGAAGTTTACGTCTGAGATATGTAGATACATAAGAATTGTGTGCTATTTATGTAATGCCCCTAATGGGTGGTTCATGTTCTAGCATATGTTTTCATATAACTGGACTAAACTGTTTAAACTTGACGAAATTTCATTTTTTGGTTTCTCAACCATTTGCAACTTTTATAATAGTAAATAGATACAACACTCTTAATGTGTTTAATTGAAATCAATACATGTAGGCAATTTGCTCATTCATACCGAAACATTAAAGAACGTACTTATTTGGAGTTGAGATTCATATGTTATGCATCTATTCTTTTCACGCTATGAAGCCATGTGATAACAGATATGCTTATATTATAAAGATCTGTTATTTTTTTATGTGGCACTTATTGATATTATTACATGGTGTAAGAGTGATTTCTATAACGTTTTGTAAGTGATCGGAACAGCTGTTGTAAAGCACAATTACAGTTATTAAACACATTTCTAGGATTTGATTTTATAATGCAAATCCAATGTATAATTTAAAGTGGAAGCAATCAATTTATGCAAAAAAAAAAATGCAAATTTCATTGGAAAGCAAGGGAATCGATCTCAAACATTATTTTACTACTAACGATGAAAACAAATAATACTTAAAACACAATTCTAGTGGTAAAATTTTGTATTAATAATAATTATTAGTGAGAAACAAAGGATTGAGAAGACTGTGAAGGTCGTGAAGGTGAATAAGCTTTGTGCGCTAAAAGAAATTGGATTGTAAAATATTTGAAACATCAATCAATCTTTCAAACAATCCTAAGAAATAGAAGGAAAGAGCCTGCGGTATGAAAGAGAGAGAGGAAGATGTAAAGAAATAGTGAGAGAACTGACTTGTTGGCAGTCCCCACAATTTGAATTTGGAGATGATCTCACTTCTAAATTGCTTTAAAGGACACTTGATAAAGGAGAAACTTGGAAGCGAAAATTGATATACAAACTAAAAGCTTACATTTATAAAGGAAAATGATAAAGCATCCAAGTTTTTTCGATGAGTGCAGTGTTTGGATGACTTGGTATTGAATTAATAATTACTAATTAATGCTAGATAATTAATAATTACTAATTAAGATATATGTAAATGCCCCATTAATTAATATCTTACATGCATATAGCATATTAATTAATGGGGCATTTACATATATATCACCTAATTCCTTTGAATTTACATATCTAACATCTATACTTTTGTTTTTACATTTATACCACCCAAATCTTTCATATCACATAAAAATACCATTTTAACTTTTAAAATGTGAAATACACATTTTCATGCATAGGTAAGGTGGTATGGATGTAAAAATTGAAGTTTAGGTGTTCAATATGTAAGTACATAGGAATTGAGTGGTATGCATGTGAATCTTCCCGTTAAGTTATTGTTTACTGGATCCCGGGTTCCTTCAACTTTTATATAGAATAAGTTTATGGTGAGACTTTCTTTGGTTCTTAATTGACTATCTTTTGTATTTTTTTTTTTGCTTTCTCGTATATCAAAGGATTCCTCTTCCAAAGTGGGTGCTTGAAGAGATGGATAAAGAACCAGATTTAGCTTCTTTAGATAGGTTTGGACAAAGGAACAAAGAGTACCTCTCATTGGGCTGTGATAATCTTCCTGTTCTGAAGGGTCGATCACCCATTCAAGCNCGACCCCCATAATTGGCCTCGATTCAGCCGGTTTGTGAGGCAGATGTCGAATTCCAGGACTTTCCAGGCAAAGTTGGATTTTAGAGTGAGGGATCAATACCTCTTTTCTTGTTCTGCAACCGAGGAATTCTCAAGATCTCTTTCCTTTTATTGAGAAGATTATCAGCTTCGATGTGGCATCGGTACATATGTTACTATTCCCTTGCATTATCTTTCAAGATTCTTCTGGCATATTTTTTTTGTTCACAAGCATTGATTGCATGCAATATATTGTTCATAAGCTCTTGAAAGATAGGTTTCTTTTTTGTTGTTGGATTGGTCTAAGGGAGTTATTATTTGAGTTCTGTAGTTGTAGTGATACAGTGTAGCTTCAAATTGTTTATTAGAAGTATGTAATTTCTGATTATTATGGAAGTGCCTAAGATATTTTCACCACAATCTTATAACTTTGTTTTGCGATAAAATTCATTTATGACCGAGTTTGACGATACCATAAATTTACTTGTTCTCCATCCTGCTAATAATTGATGGCAGATGGGCATTATATATACATATATATATGTTATATATGTATATATATAAATGTTTCTAGTTCTCCTGTGGGATATGGTTTAAATAAATTTTTAAATTTTAGCTGTTAAGGACTTGACCGTTGGGCTGGGTTAAATTTTGAAAAAGATTGGATAGGAAAGAATTTGTTGTTTTTGTTGTGTATAGGTGCACAGATAAAATAATCTGGCGTCGGCCTCTATTCTCTCTATATTAACCTATTTGCACTCTTCATTAACTCATTCCTCTATCACTCATCACTCCCTCTCTTTAATTCTCTCCACTCTCTACTAGCAATAATCTCCATTTCTCTCCCTCTCCAGTTCTCTTTAGTACTCTCAATCAAGCATGTTTTTTTAGGGACATTTACATGCATACTACTCATTTCTTATGTATGTACATATCTAACATCTAAACTCATTTTTTACATTTATATCACCTAAATCTTTCATATAACATAAAAAATGTCACTATTTTAACTTTTTAGGATGCAAAAGTATGGTAGCATATATGTAAAAATTATAGTTTATAAATGTTGATTTGTAAATACGCCGGATTCAAGTGGTATGTATGGAAATCTTCCTTTTTTATTTCCTCAATGAGGGAAATTTTATAGCACTTGATCACCTCCTATTTATGATTCTTGTCTAATTTAATAGTGATATTTTTTTTTGGGATGACTGGCATGTTTGCATCTTTAGCTTACTAAAGCTTAAGAGATGTCGATTTTATCTCTTTTTTCATAATATTCTTGATGAGGCTATTTATTTGTAGGGGTTTTGAGTAATGCATTTCAAATTTAAAGGATTTTAAATTTTTTGAATGTTTTGTTGAGAAAAAAAAATTTTGAGTTATCATTTTGAGGGGTTTGATCTTATCAATGACACGCCGTGATCACGCGGGTGCAGGGCTCTCCCGTAGCGGGATCGTGGGAGTGGGAACTCCCGCTAGTGAACCGACCAACCCAATTGAGGCCGATCCAGGGGAATCTCGAGCCTAGTGGCTTGGTGAGAATCCTGACGGGGCGAGGCCCCCTCATGTGCCTATTCTGAATCCAACTCGATCGGGCGGCCATTTAGGAAGGGTGGCATTGACGCTAATCCCTTTCCCCTCCTTACTTTTTTGTGATTTCCTTATGAGAGCTTTTCTTTTCTATTTTTCCACTGTGAGAGTTTTTGAATTGTTGTTTTCTGGTTGTAGGGTTTAGTTTTTGCTGTGTGTTGATTTCAGATTTCTTTGTGGATTACTTTTTTCCTTTGTGGGTTGTATCCGAGGAGGTGGTTGTGCTCCGGTTGTATCCTACTCCTAGGTGGTGATTGTATCTCCTCTTTTATCTTCCTTACTCTTTCTCATCCATTTCCCTTAGCTGCCAACCACCTCCAACAGCTTCCCCCTGCATTGTCGTCCCCTTTCTGCTGCAGCAACCTGCTGTCCAGCCCTTTCAAGCCCTTTCTAGCGGCCCGACGGCTCCTCTAAAGCAGCCACCTTGCTGTCCTAGCCTTCCCAGCTATTGCCCCACCTTCCCGGCTTGCTACCCCACCTTCCAACTTACCTCCCAGCCACCCAACAAACCTTCCTATTGCCTCCCTCCTCCAGTCCACCTTCTAACCTCTGTTGGCTCTCTCCTACACTCACCCTTGTTGGCCCACTCCTCCATATCTACCAGGCCAACCTTCACCACCCTTGAGATACACTTTTGAGGTGTTTGATTGACCCTACTTGCAACCGTGCCACCCCTTCATGCTCGCACACTCATCATGGCCGACCATTGCCAGTGACCTTTACTTGCCCATACAAAGTACCCGCAACCTTGCCAATACCCATAGTAAGCCATAATTCATGCCCTTATAGAAAAAAAAAAGAATCAGATAATTTGATTCACTTTGCAACAATCCAAACACCAGAAGTACTTTTTATAGTGAAATAAACACCAAGTATTTCAAGTACATTAAATTTATGTTACATCATATCTAGAATACATCTAACTTTTAAACAATTCCGACTAAATAAACACTAAATGAAATTTTATGAAATCATATTCTTTATTTTATGAAATTATAATCTTTATTTAATGAAATAATTGATTCTTAAATACAATTTTAACATCATTGCATTATTTTATTAAGCCATTAATCCAACATAAAAAATTATCATTTCCCTCTTAAAATATTTTTTACATAGTGTGATATAATTAAATAATATTTATTTGAAATTGTTGTATTCATGACATGAGATGGTAATTGAGATCTCTATGAAAATCTCGGTGTAAATATGAAAATCTCGGTGTGCGATATGTAAATACTTGAGAATTGTGTGCTATGTGTATAAATGCCCCTACATTAAAATAGTTTAACATTTATGATTAATCTAGTGTCATTATCCTACAAGTAGTAGTTATTTTGCAACCATATAATTGATGATAAAAATGCAAAAATGTATTAAAGGTGGTCAGCTTGCACATATTAGTTGTATAAGTAGAATCTTAAGGCAATTTACTTGGATGAACATAACATGGAATGCATAATCTCTCAAAGTGCACATATAAGTAATATCCATGTTGTGCATACTCTCCCTCAAGAGACCTACATCATTTGTGATTGATATGTATGGAGAAACTTGTTTACATTATAGTTTTTATTGCAATATCACTTTATACTTTATACGCCAGAATCTCATACATAAATCCATTACAATTCAACAAAAATATGATCGCAATCCAAATTATGAGTATTTACAACTTTAGGAAATATATTTTATCATTTTGAGAAAGGCTATAAAATAATGACTTCTACTCCACATGATGATTCAAGTGAGAATGAATGATGATGCCCCCCAATAAATAGACACGAACAACTAATCTGAGCTCTTTGGACATAACATCGCTTGTAATCATACTTGCTCAAGTTTATATTTCTAATGAAATGATTTTTACCATTCATTTGGTGTAATGTTTTTATAACAAAAAAAATTAGGTGTGGGTACATCTTTGATGGTTTATTAGATTATCTTGATACATAATAGAAAGGAATAATTCTAGAATTATTTAACACAAGCATTTCTTTCTAAGAAAGATGAAGTCAAAATATCTACTAAATGGTTAGCCTACAATTAACAACATAGAGTATTGCAAGGTTTGTTTATATAGTAGCAGTTTAAAACTTACAATAGGGGTTCTTAGTTAATCATTAGTTTGTGTTTATTAATATAACATCATCATATTATTTATCAAGTGCTCTAATGATGCTCGATAATAAGAGAGAAATTGAAGCATCATTTGTACCTAAGATAAACACAATTTTACCGAAACATGAAGATGATCCAAGGAGATACCTTAAACATATATGTATTAACTTCCAAGAGTTTGAGGCATTTAACTAGTCATGCAAGGCCTCTCACAATGATATATGAGAAGTGGGAACTATGAACATACAATTAGTTATCTATAGATTTATAACATGTTGTCTTCATCTGCCATTGCTGCACTTGGGATGAAAATACTTATAGAACTTAATTTACATTTGTGGTGCTTCATGATAAAAAAATATGATATATCGTGTAAGGCCGCATTCCATGCTATCCTTGAGTAGTCATCATGGATCGAGTACATTGCAATAAAATGTATAATTGTATTATGTGTGCTATCAATTAGAAGGACAAGTAGGCCATGTCCACAAAGATAAAATAATACTTTGGATACAACTAGAGTTTATAAAAATATACTTTATGGTATTTGTAAAGTTATTGAGATAACAAAATGACATGTCCAAATAAAGAGTTTCAAGTACTATGAAATTTTATGATCTAAAAATGTGTACATTAAAAAGTCAATTTGTAATGACATTTATTCATTATCCTTGCATGGCATGTGGCCCATTATAAGTACATTTATGATGAAATATTGAGAAAATAGCTAGATGGATAGATTGAAAACCTCATATGCTTATTTAAATTGTTAAAATTAACTGATTAAAGCTTGATTACAACCATAATAAAATCAATAACAAAAATTTGAACAAGATTTTAAAGTTCAAGTTGTGTCTACTTTGATAAGAAAATAAATAAATGAACTTGAACAATAGTTCTACAATTAATTTAAAGAAGATTTATACCAAGAAACAACAAACAATACAATTGATATATGGGGGCATGGTGATTCATGGAGCCTAATGTTATATATATGGATATTTATATGAATAAATAAATGTAAGCCATGCTTGAATACCTAACAAGCCTAGATAAATAATGGTTGAAGTGGCTCAAGCACTCAGTTTGTTTTGATGTGATATGAAAGATTCGGGCGGTATAAATGTCAAAAAGGAAAATTTAGGTGTTGGATATATGTAAATACATAGGAATTGTTGGGTATATATGTATTTACACATTGAATATCTAAATTTAATTTTTTACATATATATACTTATGCTGAAAAGGTGTATTTTACTTTTAGAAGTCAAAATAGTTATATATTCGATGTGATGGTATGTATGTAATTGCCTTTTTTTTTTAATTTTTTTAAATTAATTTGTGTAAACATTCTAAATTACTAAAAGTTTTTGAGTTTTTTTTTTAAAAAAAAAAATTAGAGTTAAAAAAAAAAGTTTTTTTTTGTTAAAAATTTGGGAAAATTACATACATAGCACCCAATTTTTATGGATTTTCCTATTTCACATCTAAACTTTTATTTTTAAACACAGAGCACTTTACCTGAGGATAAAAAGATGGATTTAACTATCAAAAAGTGATAATGAGTGGCGATTTAACTATCTAAAATTATGAATATTGAAGGATCGACACGAACTAGAAGAAGAACACAGAGATTTAACGAGGTTCGACAAAGAATTGCCTACGCTCTCGGGAGCGAGCGGCGATNCTCCAACTCCCTAGATATAAGCCATACCTAACACTCCACCGTGAAATATCATGAAGAAATTGTTTTTTGCCTAATGATATAAGGATGCTAAGTTTTCGGCTTTTTTTGTTAAAATATAAGGTATTCTGACTTTAAATACGTTGAGAATGAAGAAAATGAAGCAAAAAATGAATTGTAAAATTTCTTTCTTTATCTAGTTTTTTTTTTTTTTTTTGAATATTTACATACATAGCACCCAATTCTTATGAATTTCCTGTCTAACACCTAAACTTCTATTTCTTACACATAGTATTTTACCTAAGGATGAAAAGATGGATTTGACTATTAAAAAGTGATAATAAGTGCTACTTTTCATATCATATTTGTAATTATGAAGTTTAAGGTGTGAGATTGGTAAATATTAAAGTTTTGGGTGCTATGCATGTAAAAGCCTCTAAAAATTAGATTCTGTAATGCAATCCAGACCTACTCAGTACATCCAATGAATTTTTTTGGGACATTTACATATATACCATCCAATTCTTATGTATTTACATATCTAACATCACAACTTTACTATTTACATTTACGCCGCCCAAAATTTTCACACATCACAGATATCACTATTTTAACTTTTAAGATAATAAATTGCATATTTTTTAAAGAAAATTTATGTACACATCACATAATTTTTATGCATTCACATATGTACGGTTTAAACTTAAATATTTAAATTTATAGCATCCAAAATTTTAAATTGCATACAAAAATCATATTAGCACTTTCATATTGATTTCATACTTATGTTTTAATATGATCGAGCCAATAAAATATTGGTGTCATTTAGGGCTGTCAAAACCGCTCGTTGTTCGCGAATAGCTCGTGTTCGGCTCGTTAAGAAGCTCGTGTTCGGCTCGTTACTTTCATTCGATAAGTTAACGAGTCGA
>JXCR01077445.1:398104-471827 GCA_002079205.1 Phalaenopsis hybrid cultivar
AAAGAAATCTAATTGAGTCGAAGGCGACAAAGACTTATAAACAATTAAAATATTAATTAAAAAAATAGAATAAAAATTACTAAATTAGATTCAAATGATATTTTAATATAAATAATAATTTTTAAATCTTGCTCAAACACTTATTGTCTTATGACTACATTATTAGGGTTGTTAAAAGGACTTTTTGTTCGTGAACAGCTCGTGTTCGGCTCGTTAAGTAAATGAGCCGAACACAAACACAATTTTTTAGCTCAAAATATAAACGAGCCGCTCGTGTTCGGCTCGTTTACACCCCTAGTGCCATTTACATACATGTCACACAATTTTTATTTGCTTATGTAGCATCTAAGCTTCCAAATCTATATGTATAACACACAAACCTTTAATATCATATAAAAAACACCATCAATACTTTGTAATTGTGAAATAAGCCTTTTCTTCTTGATGCATAGGTCATGGTATAAAAATGGAGTAAAGTGTCCAAATAGTACCCGACTATTTACATGAATCATTTAGTCCCCTAATTCATAAAAGTGATAAATTGGTCCCCAAACTCTCTTAATATTTGTATAAATAGTCCACATGGATGACTAGTTTATTCCTTCTTATATAGTCTGAGGGCTAAATTGACATTTTTATAAACTCTAGGATTAAATTGAACCCTAAAACATTTTGACGCTTTTCTCTATTAAAATATTATAAATATAAATATGAATTCTTAGGTATTAGATATGTAATTAACCACATAAAAGTTGTGTTATGTATGTAATTTCATCTAAAATATTCTATATAAATATAAAGAGAAATCAAACATATCGCACCCAATTCCTATAGAAGAAAATTAAGTATAATTCTCTAATCAAAATTAAAAAAAAAAAAAAGAGTTTCAAATGAATTAAATTAGCCTTAGATGTGTAATCTATAAAAGTTGATTAATTATTTATAAATTAGATAATTTAAAATTTATTTTGATCTAAATTATTTGATAGGCCAAGAAAAATTTCATACTTGAAAAATATTAACTTGAAGAAAAGTTATACATTAATCAATTGGAACTAACTTGATCATTTAATATAAATTAAAATATATTTGACTAATCAATATTCTTCAACTAAAAAAATTTGGAAATATTTTTAATTTTAATTATTGAAAGTACCATTCATAAATGTGATAAGAATAGTTGTGATAGTAATAGTTGGGTTTTGTGGGGTCTAAAATTGAGAGGTAGATAGGAATTTATTTTTTTAGGCTTAAGTATACATTATTTTAGGTTCATGATGAAAGGGAGCAATTGGGTGTTGGGATTTATGAGATATTAGAAGGAAGATGGAATCTAGTGGAGTGCTTCAAATAAGTTAGGGTTTTTGATAAAAAGGTCTAACTCTTAGATAGTGTGCTTAGGGTTTGGTGTTGGGTGAAGAGGTTAATTGCTAATGAAGGGTAATTGGGGTTATGGCAAGATGATGGTAGAGTTGAAGGGACGAAGATAGTGATTGTTAAGAGAACGCTAAAGGGCCCGTTTGGGGCAGCTTATTTGGCGCGGTGGTCTGCTTGGGTAAACTGCGTTTTCAAAATGCTGAAAACAGCGTTTTTACACTGCACTTATCAAGGTGCGGTGGAAACTTTTTGACAGCGATCTAGTTTTTCCAAAAAAAAATAAAAATTTGTAATAGCCACCACACCTAGCTTATCAATAAATTATTTTTAATCAGTTTATCATCAAATTATTCAATAAGTAAAGCTGCCCCCAAACAGACCCTTAGACTAGGAAGAGGAAGCAAGGATTAAAAAAAAAAGGTATAACTTTAACTCACAAAAGTCACAAAACTTTGGATCTACTATTAAGCTTCACTAAGAGTACTATTAATAATAACAGTTTTATTAATCATTCAATAATATCACAAGAGAGTACCTTAAGTATTTATGCAAGGAACTAAGCAAAATACATCAATTTACTATTTAAAGATTTTAACTAAGCCAAAACTAGAATGAGGCTAGTTCTAATTGTAATCAATGTTTTATATGCTTATTTGGAGTGATTACCAAACAAAATTTGGAGTGATTACCAAACATGCTAGTTCTAGAGCATATTGGCCTAATTATGAAACCATCATACTCTAACTTATACCAAGGGTGCTTTGGTTACAATGTGGTTATATTGAATGGCTAGGACATTCATCATTCATGTAATCGACCACACTTAGTGAGATAAAGGTTTCTTGTTGTTGGACTATGGAGAGTTCATTGCATTCTGCAGTGGTGAGCCGTGACGATCTTCAAACACTTATTCTAGAAGCTGAAAGCCCTTCTGTAATGTACACTAATAAGACAAAATAACAGCTCCATTCACCTGGACCACATGCTTTAGCTCAAAGGCAGCACATTACTAGAGGAAATAAATCATCCATTGAATTCAAAATTGAATTATTTCTTAATAATTACACAATTTTTTTTTATTTTAATTAAAAAAATGTCACAACATCTTGCCCCTAATAGTAAATAAGAAAGAGATCAAGTGATCTGAACTCCCTTATAGATGTTAAATCTGGTTGAAGCAATCGTACCAAAGCAGATGCATAATAGCGGTTTAAAGCACCATCTAAACTAAATATGAGAAGAAATAAATTGTCATATCTGAAAATGTTTTTAAAACAATTTTAAAACCTCAGCAGCATATGAATGAAGCATAGCTGACATTTTCCAAAAAGCAGGACACAATGCAAGGCACTCCAACCACAGCACATTACACGTCATCATTGGCATATCCTGTAAGAAATTATAAGGAAATTCAGTAGTTTCAAAGATAAGCAACTAAAGATGAGTATCAGAGATAAATTGGCAGTCCAAAATGTTGTAAACAAATATGAGAAGAATGGTCTGTGCTCAAAATACTTTTCTATAAAATCCACAAATAACCTTGTCACAGTTCTTTGTAGTGCATACAACCTCCAAATACTCAGAAGATACTAGGGTTTTTACAAAACGAAACAATTTTAAGAAAGAAACTCCACCGAAGGAACGGAATGAAGAACCACAAAAAATGCTAGTCCCTCCCGAGTTTATTATAAACCTCGATGATTATAGGTCAAATGAATATGACTTGAGATTAACAAACGGATTTTTGCAGACTGGTAACAGGACTACTTTAGGAGCTGGAGAGTTGGACAACCACACATGCTTTCAATGATTTCTCATGGCAGAAACATGCATAAAAAGAATAGTCTTTAAATAATGTGAAATGAAAATAGCCATAAGCTATTTTTAAAGGAAGCAGTTTAATGCTATCATTGATGATAATCTTCACATATGATGGAGAAACCTAGCAATGCGTTGCATAATAATGGTATCATTGATGATTATCTTCACATATGATGGAGAAACCTAGCAATGCGTTGCATAGGGAGAGACCACTTAACAAAACCAAGATTCAATTATTAAACAAACATTGTGTGCCCTTTCCAAGAAAGCATGAGGTTTCATTTAGTTGTATGCTTCATAAGTATGACCTCATAATTAGGCACAACCCTAAAGGTCAAGGTCCCATTTATTTTTTAAAAGTGATACCACAATACTTCCTCTCTAATTAATCTTAAGAAATCATTTTAAGTTATCACGTCCAATATTGCTCAAAACTTCCTAAATCTCAATTGGCATTTTATATGGACCTACAACTTCATATCAGTGCATCTTTCTTCAAAACGAACTCAACTTTATCTTATTGGATAAATTTATAATATATTTCACAGCTATATTCATTTGGTTTTGATGAATAAATTTCTTCATTAATGCTAAAAAATATTTTTTTAAAAAAATAGAATTTTTGTATTTATTTGATTTCCTCACTTTAAGTATGGTCCTTAAGTCTAAACTTCAAAATAAGTATGCCTAGTTTGGCTTAAATTCTCTATAGCTCCTTTTCTCCACAATGCCTATTCCATAACTATCACCAGGAATTGTAGCTTTAATTTTATTAATTATCAGCATACAAGACAATTAGCTAAAGTAAATTATCACACGCCATAGTATCATTTATTTTACACTTCTAACACATTTATTTATCTAAAAACATTTTGTACCTTCAACTCAACTACCAAATCTCCTTATTAATATATAACAGATTTCTAGACCTAAACAAGATTTTCTGACAGTTTTATAATCTTTGTTTAAAATCACGCAGTGCCTTGATGTGCGCCTCAATAAAAATCCCAAAAAAACAAATTGAGGCCCAGCAGCTTGGGCGAGACGTATGCTTCCAGCAGCATGGGCCTGGTACACCTATCCTCAATTCGGTTGAGGCGTGCACCTCTCGCGCTTAATTTTTTTTTTTTTTCCCCAATACTAAACGAATCAAATAGGAACCGAAGCAGCAACTCTCACATGCAAGAACTTCCTTCTCCCTGCTTGGGCTTTCCCAATGTCGACACCTGGCATTTTTATCATCAACAACATCTACCACTGTTCTCATCGGAATTGCCACCGCCGTACCTATTGCTTCTATTGTTGACACTGTCACTACTTGTTGCTTCCCCTATAGAAGCCGCCAACAATTGCTATCACCGCCACCTGTTGTTGTCACTATTTGTTGTTGCTCCTACTGCAGCCGACTTTGCCACCTATTGTTGTTGCAGTAGCAGTCGTCTCCACCTATTTGTACTCCTGCTCCAACTACCGCCCCTTGCTACCATAGTATGTTATTATGTTAGTTGGATAACAGGAGCGAGAGAAGTCTAATATGTTAAATTCATCTTATGTCTTACAATAATATTTTATGTTATTTTAATTTCATATTTTATGCCATTTTGATGATTTAATTAGTGGAATGTTTACATTATATTTTTATTTTATGCAAGTTGTCACATAATATTTTGTTGTTTACATAATTTATTATATCATACAGATGTAATTTATTAATTTTTATCAAGTTAAGATGTTAATGTATCGTTCTTTAATATGTAAGTTATGATGCTAACATATTATTTTTTTATCCATTTATTTTCACTTACGCAATTTTAAAATGTGAGGTTTACGCCATAGACAGTTTCAAGGCTAATGTCTTACCTCACGAATAGAAAACACCTCAATACCTAATTGTGCAATTTTAAACATTATTCTTAATGTATCTAGCCATCTTCTCCTACACCAAATTTGCTCAATATAAAGTTTTTATTAGCTTCAACAATTTAGCTTGGCATATTAAAACCTTCACACTTTAAGTTCCAACAGCTAATCCCAGGCAATTTATTATTAACTTCAATATATTTGTGAAGTCCAAAACTATCATATTTCATGAGAACTTGAAGTTTTCCTAGTAAAAGAACAAACCTTTGATTAAAATAGAGTAAAAGCCCAAAATAGTCTCCCGACTATTAAGAAGAATCTAATTTAGTCCCGGACTATCAAAAGTTGCTCCAAATTGGTCCTAAATGAATTGAAGGGTATTTCCGACTTTTATACAATTATTCAAAATTTGTGTAGTTTGTATTTAAAGCTCCTGTATTTGTTTTGAAAAATTATAACTTTTAATTTGGATTAATAAATCTCTTCACAACAGTCATTATTTTTTTTCAAATGAAAAGTTTATTAGATTATTATTTGAATACACAAAATTATGTTTATATATATATATATTGAAAAATATTTGGGTATAATTATAAGTGGCTTGCCAACAATCACATAATTTTATTATTAAGATACATAATGTTTTAAATGTAAAATAAAATCAATCATTAGTTTTTCAGGTTGACTTTAACTATCTTAAAACACATTCTCTAATAAATAATATTAAAAAATTCAATTGAAATAGAGTAATTCATATAATTTTAGATGGATTGAGCTCTTATTGCATAATTATTGGTTATTTTATAATTTTGCATTTGAAAAAAAAAACTATGACTGTTGTGAAGAGATTTATTAATACAAATTAAAAATTATATTTTTTTAAGAATAAATAGAAAAGAGATTTATATACAAACCACATAAATTTTAAATAATTACGTAAAAGATGAGAATACTCTTTAATTCATGCAGTCCACTGTTAAATTTAATAGAAAATATAATTTAGGGCTAATTTAGAGCAACTTTTAATAGTCTGAAATTAATTTGGACACTTCTTAATAGTTAGGGGACTATTTTGGGCTTTTAATTGATTAAAATCTATTTTTAATTCAGTAGTTCACTTACGAAAGAAACATAATGATGCTTCATCGTGTAACAATTACAAAGTTATTTGATAGAGCTTATTATTTATAGTTTTTTCAGTCACATATCCCTCTTCCATTCCATACCCAAACAGAAATTTCTTATAACTCATCCTAAATCACCTATTACATAACCAAAATAAAATCTATAATAACTCATCCTACTAGAATTATTATGACCATTTAATCACCAACAACAATTATCCTTTTCTCATCAAATATACCATCCATTTTTTTCCAAAATTGGTTATTAAAACTTCATTCTAAATCATATGAATAATGCCCCCACCAATAATGAACTTAAGAGGAGTCATCACATCATTAACAGGAATAACTTCAATGCTTTCATCTTTCAACTCTTATCAACTACCTTCCCCGTTTCATCTTATAGTAAACTTCTCCAACAAACTACTCGGTAACTAAAAATCATATCTTTGGATTCAGTCTACATTTAGCTTTTAAATTGATGTCATCAAATTTCATGTAGTAAATAAAAATAGATTTAGACTTAGCCAACCCCCATCATTTTTCATTATAATAAGTTTGAGCAATTCGATATCACTTAACAAGTATTAAACATGAAATATTCACCTCTATTAAAAGTTAAAACATTATTGGACTTAAAAAATAGTTGAGCTATACATTTATATGGAAGACTCCGAACTCTTAACAACAAGGTTGCTATAAGCCAATGCTATTTGAACCATGTTTGGTATATTTCACACAGCATATTATGTAGCATATCATCAACCTTCAGTAACTGTAGTTAAAATAAAGATATACAATAGCATTTAGCATAGAAAACCAGAATAATACCACATTAATTGAAATGTTTGAGTTTCACGTCATAGATATTCTATTAAAGGAGAGGTGCGATCTAAATACTTGCCTAATGATTGACAATAATTTACCTTTTCCTTAACAAATACTTTGGATTTATTTAGTCCCTCAACACATCAAATAATTTGATCCAGCCATCAACATTGCCATCTTTTTTAATGAAAAATTGCTGGAGAGAAAGTTTCTATGAACCTACTTTGGACTTTTTAAATCAATATAATTATTTAATACTAGCTCAAATTAATGGAAATAAACCTAAAGTTCTAAAAGGTCCTGCTTCCCACAACCAATGTTCATCAAAGGAAATAATAAAATAAGCAATATGGTTAAATTGATTTATAACTAAGTTGAGGAAATAAATTAAACACCCAAACTAAATCAAAGATTTCAGTAGACACCTAAGAAGTCTAGATTATTTTGATCCTTACTCATTTGGTTGATTGACTAACCTTTTTATGACACAATGTCTGTGCACATTCCCTTCAATATGAAAAAAATAAGAAACACATAAATGTTATATGGAAGAAACAAACATAATTTTAATATTGTGAATGATATCCACAAATGCACTCAAGATGTATTCAGTAAGACCTTTATAAAGCAATACTCAAAATGAAATTCTTTCATAGTACATATCTCATATAGAAGTTTTAGAAAGAATTTTATTACCAAATATACTGATGGAACTAATAGAACATAGGAAAGTAAAACACCTTTTCAGTCTTCACCATCATCTAGTATCATCTTGTCCTACAAAGAGAAAAAAAAAGAGGGGAAACAATTGCGCGTGCTCTTCTATCATAAGTAACAACAAAATGAAGAGAATAGCTGTGACCGGAAGCTATGAAATTTATATAATAGAAACCAGCAAGACAATTACACTACAAAACTTTTTATATGATGTCACTATAACCAGCACTATCGATAAGGCAAAGACAAGATAGCTTTAATTATATATAAATGAGTAAATATTGATGAGTTTATCAAAAACCAATCGTATCTTCCTCTTGAAAAAAAAGATTTCCCATTAAGAAACACGCTACCAGCATACATAAAGTAGTTTTGTCCAGCACTCAAGTCATTTACTATCAGAAAAATTGTGCATTAATTAGTGTTAAATCTTAATTTAAGTAAATAAATACGTAGGTCCTCTAATAGAAAAATAAAAAAGAAAAAGATTTAGCCTAGCCTAAATTGGGCTGGTTCAGAGTAGTATGGCTACCAGCAAGAGCACCACAAAAGGATATCCAGGAGGAAGGGGTCAACTACTTTTCTCTATGCCCTCCGTTGGAAAGAGATCTGAGAGTATCTGAGGGGGAGCAGGTGAGAGATTGTAGGAGATATGAAGGAGGAGCAAAGTGCAAGTTGTGTGAGATCACATGTTTGCCCACACCTGCAAGATTTGAATGCCCTTCACACATTTCTTCTTTTTTCTTATCCACCAATTCTCTTATTCGTATGTGGATCATCAATAAGAGGATTGGCCCCAAACAAAGAACTTTCTCAGAAGTTTACCTCTTCCTCCATTTTCTTCTTTTAAAATTAGAATGAAGGTATACAACAACAAAACCTTAATCCTTAATCCCACTACATGGGGTCGGCTACATGAATCCTTTTCTCCATTACGTCCTATTTAGTGTCATATTTTCATTTAGTTCTAGTACATTAAGATCATTTTTAATATAATAAGCCCAAGTCTTCCTAGGTCTACCTCTGACTTTCTTAACACAAGTCGAATCTAAAACTACTACTCTCCTAACCGGATCATCAGATGGTCGACGTTTAATGTGACCAAACCATCTAAGACGACTTTCTCTAATTTTGTCCGTCACTGGAGCTAAACCAACCCTATCACGGATATATTCATTTCGCATTTTGTCTCTAAGTGTAAAGCCACTCATCCACCTAATCATTCTCATCTCGGCAACACTTAACTTATTATTATGCTTCTCTTTTAAAGGCCAACATTCAGCGCCATATAGCATAACAGGTCTTACCACCGTCTTATAAAATTTTCCTTTTAGTCTAAACAGTACTTTTCTATCACACAAAAGGCCCGAAGCATTCCTCCACTTCAACCAACCAACTTGAAATCTACTATTAACATCCCATCTATATCACCATCGCTTTGAACAACGGACCCAAGATATCTAAATCATTCACCTTTTAATAATTTGATCACCCAAAGTTACACTTCTGTCACTAGAGCTATTACTACTAAAATTACATTCGTTATTGCACTTCTGTCACTAGAGCTATTACTACTAAAATTACATTCCATGTATTCAGTTTTAGTTCTACTTAAATGAAGGCCTTTAGACTCCAATGTAGACCTCTGTTTTTCCTGGGCTTTTTCTCTCGTTTTATCCACGAGAAGAATTGCAGACCTCCATAATTCAAGTTTTTCCTGAGCTTTTTCTCTCGTTTTATCCACGAGAAGAATATTATCAGCAAAAAGCATACACCAAGGCTCTCCTGGGCTTTTTCTCTCGTTTTATCCACGAGAAGAATATCATCAGCAAAAAGCATACACAGGCTTTTTCTCTCATTTTATCCACAAGAAGGATATCATCAGCAAAAAGCATACACCAAGGTACATTCTCCTGTATATGTCCAATATGATCATCCATAACTAAAGCAAAAAGATATGGGCTTAAAGCCGATCCTTGATGTAATCCAAGAGAAATAGGAAAATATTTGGTCAATCCTCCTTCAGTTTGAACACAAGTAACAGCTCTAGTATTCATGTCTTTAATGACTTGAATATAAGTCATATCAACACTTTTCTTCTCAATAACTCTCCAAAGCAAAAATAGGAAAATATTTGGTCAATCCTCCTTTAGTTTGAACACAAGTAACAACTCTAGTATACAATTCTTTAATGACTTGAATATAAGTCATGTTTGAACACAAGTAACAGCTCTAGTATACATATCTTTAATGACTTGAATATAAGTCATAACACCTTTCTTCTCGAGAACTCTCCAAAGGATATCTCATGGAACCTTATCGTAAGCTTTGTCTAAATCAATAAAAATCAAATGTAGATTCTCCTTATTATCTCTGAACTTCTCCATCAAACCCTCAATAAATGTATAGCTTCCATAGTAGACCTGCCCGACATAAATCTAAATTGATTATGAGAAATAAATAACATGTACAGCATACATAGTAGACCCCCAGCATAAATCCAAATTGATTATGAGAAACTTTGTGATGCGTCTTAACCTAAATTAGAATGAAGGTATAATGTGTTAAAATTATATATTGATTTCATTAAGATTATAGCGATTTACCATAGCATAAGAAATAAATATAATTATAAATTAATAAATCATGTATTAAACATTCAAATTTGATCGGAGTTTAGGGTAATACACTTGAAATTAAGGTAAATGAGACTTTCAATTAGCTATGAAATTGAGATGTAATTAGACATAACATTGTACTTGTAAGTGCAAATAAATGTTAGTAGTAATTTCACGGTTCAATTTCAGCAAATTTAGGGTGAAATAGCATCGTCCCTAACTTACACTCAAATTTGAAGCTTTTGATCTAATTGTGGCTTTAATTAATTGAAATTCATTGGAGAAAAATGAATTAAAAAGAAAAGCTATCCTTTGAAATGATTTTCCTAATTTTATAAAGTTTGAAATAAATTTAAAAAAAATTAAGAGTAAAATAATAACAAAAATAGTAATTGAATAATTAACTATCAATAGATGATAAAAATTATTATTTTTAATTATTATTTGTAACCATAAATTGGTTGGGAATTCTTTGATGTAATCAGATTCAAGTGCATTGATTTTCATGGACATCTGAGGTTTAAGGTATTGACGCGCAATTATTTTATAGCAATTATGAGCTCCTTGGTCCATAATATATGAATAGTATTATGTCTTTACTTGATCTTGGATTCCTGATGCATATTCAAATAATTAAATATGCTCCTTATTTAGAGTTATAAATGTTATTTATGTCATGATATATTTTTAGTCTTTGAAGACATCTGGAGTGGTAGATGTAGTGAGGTTTCTTTATATCTATTAGGAGCTCCTTGACTCCTAATATATGAATATTATCAAGCACTTAGTTGATTTTAGATTCATGCCACATAATCATGTATCTTTAAATGATTATATTTGTTATTTGTTTAACATCATCATGTCATGTCTCATGATATACATTAACCTTCAATGATACTACTATTGATTTAATTCTCGGACTAACTTGATTAAAATATAATATGCATTATATCCATTGAATGGATTTTTTCAGCCTACTTTCAATTTGATATTTAAGTGTGACACCATAACACATTGTAATTTGACTTCAAGAATTTGTCAACATATTAAAATCCTTGGTAAATCACTTCTGTTTGAACTTATCATTACCAAGAAGTGCATTTCTGTCTGACGTAGCGTGGTGGAGATTAACAAAGCCCAATTCGAACTTAGCTCAATGATCCTGTTGACCTAATTTATCCTCTAGGCGATGACAAGTTACAGATCTTTGACACAATGCTTCTTAGCTTGGATCAAGAATGTCAATTAAGTAACAATCTATATCTAAAGATATGAACATGAAGTATCTGAATATAATGATATATACTTGACATTCTGTATCTAAAATATGTGACTTTTTAATACAATGATTTATATATGGCTTATCTGAACATGAAAATTTGTGTGACCTAACTGATTCTGACAAATCTATATATGTTGATAATCTATACAAACATGAAATATATTTATTATTGACAATATAGGACAAAAACGCACATTAAACACAACATTATAATTTATACATCTTCTGCATCCCTTATGCAAAAAGAAATACAAAATCTAACTTGAGGAGATAAATTCAAAATTTGAATACTAGATTCAAAAATAACTCAAAATTTACATTTGCACTATCTATTAATCTAGCATGCCTGCTTAAAAGAACAACTTCATAAATATATTTTAAATAGTAGAAGCTAAAGATGCATACAATAATAATTCCACATAACCAAATCATAATCTACAAACTTCCAAAAAAAAAAGTATCGAACCATATTCTACACAGAATGACAGAAGGAATCAAATGAGAAAAAAAGAGAATCAAAAAATGTGAAAAAGCTTCTTAAATCAGCAACTGAAGTTTCTTTTGCCCTTCTTTGACAGAATTATGTTAGTTACTAAATGCAGAATGAACATTTGAAGAAAAATTAATACAAGTATAACCACAACCTCATTAAGCATGGAATAGGATGAGATAAACTGATAAATTGGAGAAACAGGTAGAGAAAACATAGCAGCACGAAAAAAAAATGTCACAAAGATGCATACCATGGCTACTTGAGCATGATGATATGAGTAAAGGAACATTGATGCTCAAGTGGCTGGTTTTCATGCAAGGGCTAGGTCAGTTGATCCCAAAACTCTAGGCCCTATTACAGGTGGGCTTGACAGCCAAGAGGGGAAGAGTTAAGATGAAAATATTAAATTTAATGATTTATACTTTATAATTTATATTGTATACTTAATCATTACTTCAATGTTATCTTTAATAAAATTTTAATCAAATTATTTACGATGTGCTTGTCAAACATGCATATCCATTTTCAACTATTTTTTAATCAAATATGTGTTTGTGCCTGAAATGTGTTAAATAATGCATATTGCATTAACCCAGGTGTTTGTGCATCATAGTTTGTAGCCTAGCCAATGTATAGTTGTAACTTAACACTACTCAATTTTACTTCTTTTTTTCCAGAGCATGAGAGTATGTTCCCCTAAGGAAAAAATTTACAACACCGTTAAATTGTGTTTAAAATCATAAAATATTGAAATTAAATTTTCTCAAGTTTATATGATTTGCTATATTTTTTTAGTTTATTTCTATTTGATTGCTAAACATTGAGAAAATAAAAAACGCCAAAATTTTTTAACATATACATATATATATCATACGTGGCATTTAACATGTTTCCATTTTAAAAAACAAGATCGTATTTCTTATGCTTTTATTTAACTTTAATGCATAACATATCACACAAGTCTGGCACAATGAATTACTTTGAGGGTCAAAATAAAATAGCAAAGGATTTATCCACTAGGATCAATGAAACTAAAGTTAGAACCCGAGATTTAATAGAGGAACATAGTAGCAAACTACAACATATGATGGAAGAGCAAAGAAATAAATGCAAAATATGAAGAAACAAATGCACAAAATGACTCCCAGGTTTCCAGCACAGCCTCCTGATAAGTTCTTGCTAGAAATCAATGATCCTGATAGGCAAATGAAATCAATGATCCTGATAAGTTCCTAGACTAATTTACTAGAAGAGATATGAGAATGTTAGTCAAAATAAATTCAAATAGAAATGAAAATCATGTTAGGAATGCTGATTTTAATGATCCTTCAAGAAAAATTGAAAAGAATTTCTTGCCAGTGATGAAACCCATAATCTCGATAAGTTCTTAGACCAATTAGCACAGATAGAAGAGTTCTTTGCTAGGTAAATATCAATGATTACCAGAGTGAGTTTTGCTAAGATATTTTTTAGACATGCAAAATACTTATGGTATAATTTCTGAACAAAAGAATTTAATTGTCTTAGAGGTTGGTGAAACTTTTTTCTACCTCAAGATCTGCAGCTAGACCAAACCCTTCCCAACTAATACCTACATCGCTGAAAACCGCACTGAGAGTGGCACTAAAAACACGAAGGAGTGATTTGTTTCAAGTGCTATAAAAAAGAGTATGTAAGAAATTAGTGCAAGGTATAAATCTTCATTTTAGAAGAGGTTAAAAACAGCAAGGACGATAACTTGAAAGATTGAAAATCATGATTTAAATCAAATTGATGTAATGAATTATTTAGAAGTAACTATGAATGATTCTGAGAACTGGAGAAAGAATGTGTTTAGCATTTGTCGCGTGTAAGGAGAAGATGTGTAGATAAGTGATTGATGGCAGGAATGTCGTGAATGTTATTTCTACCCATAAACCTAAAAGGGCAAACTTAAAAGTTGAACGACATCCTAAACCTTTCATATGAGTTAGATGAAACACACTTATATATCCGTCTAATAGATGTCTACTACCTGTTAAGAAAATAGGTTATGGGGAGCATACTAGATGTGATAAGAGATTATGGGGAGCATATTTGATGTGATCCCCTTCCCATGGATAAATCCCACATCATGTTAGGTGGATATTTGCCATATAATATGAATGTTATACATTAAAAGCTAGGACAATAAATATGTATTCAAACATAAGGACAATATCATAAAGCCTTCTCAAGGGTAAGCAATATTCAAATCTTCACTATCAATACCACACAAATCTAGTTCTCATTTAAACCCATGCTTGGTCAAAATATAAATGTAAACCATCAATTGGTGATGATTTGATCCCTATAAGTTAAAGGAGAATTATTTTGATTTTAATGTTTTATATTTTCCTATTAATGAGTTTGTTGTAGCCATGATTCGATTTGATTTTAGGTGTTTTGAAATTTTGAAAAAAAAAAAAAAAAGAGTTTGTGACTTGACTTCAATTCACTTCATCTAAAGGAAGTTGCATTCATGCTCGTTCTAGTCTCTAATTTGTTTGTTCAGTAATGTTACCCTTAATTAAGCTGAGGGAAAAAAAATTTATCAATATAAAAAAATCTTTCTTCATGCAAAAAGAAGTAATTTTGTTAGAATTTAGTACACCCATCTTTTGATTTGAAATCCTAACCCTCAAAGCTTAATAAAATTATTGAATGTCCCCACCTACTATGAAAAGCTTTTCTAATAGTTAGCTTCTATGGTTTAGCAAATTATAGGAGGTTCATTAGAAATTTTAGCATTATACTAGGCTGCCTTTATTAACATCTTAAAGAGAAAAATTTGCATGGCCTGCTAGTGTTAAGAAAGTGTGTGCTCGAATGGAAGTTTCATGTCTTTTCCACCTCTTGTAAGATTGCTTGATTTTGCTAAAATCTTTGAAATGATGCTTTCACGATAAAAGTAGGATGAATACTTACTAAGGAGAACTGCTCCATTGCATTCTTCAATGAAAACCTCAATGATCTCAATTAACAGTACACCAACTATAATAGTGAATTCCATACAATCATTCAATCTTTAAAATGTTTGACATATTATTTGATGCACTAAAAATTATCTTAAACTATTATCAATGTTCTTTTAAATTCATAAATACAAAAAAAAAAATCCTAAATATATTAAATGAATTGAGTTCTCACGGGAGAATTCATTTGCATAACAATGTAAGCCTGGAATAGAGAAAAAAATCCCTTGATGCATTGTATAAAATAGCCATAATGAAATAATTTTCTTATAAATATAAATTCTTAGATTTGATAGAATTATAGATGATTAATCCCTGCATTTGAATTTCGACATTTTATTTTACGAGTATAAAGTGTAAACATTTCTCACTCTCATAGATTCATTTATGATGATTGATGGATATTACTATATGGGAAAGCCACTGTATATTTCTAGGTCATTTTGAGAGTTCCTAATTAGTGAATCAAACTACAGTAGGATGGTTGGTTACAAAAGCAAAGAGAAAACCACATTAGTCTCGTGAAGAATAGATTCATTGGCCTTTAGTGAGAAAGAATATAGAGATATCAGTTGCACTATGTTTACACATTTAATATAAGACTACAAAATAAAATTTGAGAAATACACTGCCTCATCTGCTACTTATAGAACATAGAGAATATTTCTACAGACTTCATTTTAGGGTTACCAAGGACACTAAGAGGCAATGATAATTTTTTACAGGGATGATAGATTTGTTTCCTACTTTTAGAAGACATTGTAAATATTAACTGATATTAAACTAAAGTTTTTAGCAGCCTTTCATCCCGAAACGGATGGGCAAATTATGATAGTCAATAGGTCTTAAGAAATCCTACTTAGATGTCTTGGGGCAAATCATTTGAAATTGAGATATTCATTTATCTACATTTGAGTTTGCTTATTCCTATGCAATTTTCAAAACTACAAATAATTATTTTAAATTTTGGGGGATTTACATACAAAGCACCCAAAACTCCTTTTATTACAAATTTCACACCCAAACTAACCAATTTACATTTAAAGCACCTAAAACATTAAATCTGCTAAAAAATAACGCTTCCCATTAAAAACATTAACGCTGGTCCCTTTCCCCCTCTCATTACCAAAACACTGCAATACATTCCCAGCTAGAGCTAGCTGAAAAAAGCAATGACTGGATCAAGCGTACAAATAACTCTAAAATTCTAGATCGCAGCTTACAAAAAATCTATGAAACTCTCATATTTCTCTTTCAGCGCCCACCCGGAGAAATTAAAAAAATAGCCCTTGTCTTTCTTCCCCTTTCGCGGCATACAAAAAAAACCTCTGATACTCACCTCTTTCTCCTTTAGCTCCTACCTAAAGTCATTGAAGAAGGTAGCCCTCATATTTCTCCCCCCTCCACCCATCACACTCTTCACTGCCTTTAAATAACGCAATAGAATTTAACATCCGTAGGATTTAAAGCCGTTATTTTCGTTGTTTGGTAGGATTTAGATTAATTTTGCTTAAATGGGATATCCCCCCCTCCCCTCCCCACGTCGTGAACACCGATAGTTTGTTGGAATCAATGATGGACGAGAGGGGGGAGGGTACTGGCATTATTGTTTTTAATGAGTGTTATTTTTTAGCATATATAATACTTTAGGTGTTTTAAATGCAAAATAATAAGTTTGGGTGTGAAATATGTAATATAAGAAGTTTTGTATGCTTTGTATATAAATCCCCCAAGATTTTTATATGGTTACAAACTCGATAAACTTGATCTAAGAATATTTCATGTCATGTATTTCCTAATTTTGTATTCACATTTACAAAAAAAAACTTCTCTTTATGCTAATGAAAGATAATAAAGAGAGATGAACATTACTAAATATGTTGATGTTATAAATCATGAACTGTTTGAATAAAGTGTACTGTGTTTTAATAAGCATGTGTCCTTAATGTTATGTTACTACCAAATATAAAAAAAATGAGCAAGGGTATGGAATCCCTTAAAAATGCAAGAAAACTTGAGCCTAATGATGTTTTCTTGACTTGCCACCTAACATGTTTATAAGTATATTTTTTTAATATTAAGATTATTTTGCTAAATCAAAAAATTAAAAAACCTCAAAACTGGCATACTACTCTTTCTATAAGAGATTGTGATTACCATTATATTTGTCATCTCAATCAACCTTCTTTGAGGTTAAAGCTATGATCATTAATGAAGTCCCAATAGTCAAAGATACACCCACACGGGTTCCATGACAAATTGTGATTACTATTATACTTGGATGACTAAGGAAGATTTGGAGAAGAATGCACCATACTTGATGGATGCTTAATTGATTTCAATTCTTCCAAATTAGAATTCTTCATGGTTGGGTTAAGCTGATGCAAAACATCAAGTGGTGCATACAGTGACAAAAGTTAAAATCAAATCCCATCACCTTGCATGAGCTTTTTTATTATGTTTTGTTATGCTTAGTCGAGCATCCAAATTTATATTCAAGTGTTGGAAGCCGCATCACCTCAAATTGGAAATAGAATCCCAAGCTTCCTCCACAATACAAGAACAATTCCATCGTTTAAGAGTTGGGGTGGGTGTAATAACCTTCAAAGAAATTAAAATGAAGAGAGCACCAACCATCTCCCATTCCGTTGGATTTTAAATTTCTCTCTTTCCCTTAAATTTAAGTTTTCTCAGTTGATTTAAATTTTATGTAAAATTTAAAATGAATTTTTGATGCATTAATGAATTCTCTATAACTAGATAATTTTTAAAGTTATCTTGTTCACAATTTGGAGTTTAGTGTTGAAAATCATAATTTTCCATAAATGAGGCAGTTATTTTTCTACTCTTTCAAACCATAATTATAAGTCTTCCCCTCTCTCCTCAACCCTAAAATAGTTCCTAGACCGTAAGTTAGCTCTCAACCTCCACAAATATAAACCTAATTACCCATCACCTCCATAAGGAGCAGAGCGATTTATTTTGCACTTGATATTATCATTCGTTACTTGAAGCTTCACTTGCTACATTTGTCCCTTCTTTCTGATACGACACTCACATGTGGGAATTGCTTGCACTCCTAACCCTTGCGCGAGGCTTTCACTTCTTACACCCTGACACTTGCAGTCTATAATTATCACAACTATATTCGCTACACTCCAATGCTGATACCCTCCACAGGCGTGATCACTCATACTGTCTACTCTCCTTGTGGGTTATTGGTCTGACCATGCCTTCGTTGAGGGGCATCATTGACCAATTTTTACGAAATACATAAATATACATGCCGTTTTCAAGTAATATAAAATGAGTAAGATATATTTCTCTTGAGAACCACAAGAAATTAATACAAGCAAATTAATTACTAACACAATTTAACCCTGATTTTTATCCAAATAAAATACTTCACAAATCAATGCTTATAAAGCCTTCAACAAGCACAGTGATTTTCAAGTGGAGAAGGACGCATTGAATTTGTGATTTTCTTCTCCAATTTTATACATTGACATGAATTACTACAAAGATTCATTGTAAATCAAGATCAAGTTGTATTACTAGTCTCCGTCTAGATCTTAGAAAGGCCAATCAACAAGATTCACTATATTTCTATAGGAACTAAGCAAAATGATTGCATTCACACAATTTTTTAACTGATTACAAAAATTCAAATAGATGAATAGCTGCACTACTTGAAATTTTGTTAAAATTCTCCTATTGTTTTTCCATGTCTCTTTCGAGGTAAATAGATCACAGTAAGATTGAAATAACTATATGTTTGGTACAATTACTAATGGAATTGGATGAACTTTACGATATTTTAAAATTAAACTCTAACACGTCATGCTATGCAGAAAATTAAGTAGGAAATTCCACATGCAAAAAGTAAAAAATACTTGGACACTAATCATAAGCATTAAAACAAAGGAGAAATCTTGAATAAATAAAAATTAAAGTCAAATACAAAAAAGTTAGAAAGATAAAACCATAATTTCCTAGTTAAATATGCTCTTCTTCCACTGTCAAGAAGTTTTTCCACAAGTTCTTCCTGGTTACTTTAGCACTCACACTCACCAACTACTAAAGCCCTCAGTGTCTCAGTGTTCTCCCACAGAAAACAATCCCCTACTAATTCTTTATTGTTCATAATGTACAACCACTCTCAAACCATCCAATAACTCCTTGTGGCCTACTCCGAAACCAACTCAAAACTATCATGTCATATCGTCATGCTGCAATGATGCAAACTAGCGTCTATTAGTTTTTTAGGCCTCTTTCTTCATGAAATGGTGCATCAATGCTCCTTTTTAAGATGCTAAAATATGGTGCTACGACGCCAAGCGCAAGTTTTTTCTCATGTTTAATCATGACCAACCCTATTGAACTAGCAATGTGGCTCTCCGAATCAAATTTGTGACACTAAGCTCTCGAGTATTTTCTCCATGTAACAACATCCAACATTGTGGCATTGGGTGGTCGGCACTGTGGTGTTATACCTGCATATATTTTTCTTCATCTCAAATCTTTCACCTATTTGACTTCGTGTTAAAAATAACTTTATTAGTATAAAAAATATGTAAAATTACACAATTTTAGACACATTAACTCTAATTTTTACACTCAACTCACTCAATAATCATCACTCCATACGTTGGCATTCCCATTCATGTCATTTCCTACCTCAACACCTTCATCATCATTGCTTCAATTTGGATCATTGTTTGTCAATTTGTGTTAATTATCTAGTGGCCAACATTGTGAGGCCACACACCCTCAGGCTTCAAATATTTTTTTGATAGCCATCCCATCTATTCTACGGTTGCTAAAGTGTTTTCACAGTATGATGTTTCTCCTATTATTGCTCATACACCTAGAATTTCGATCACTGTGTAATTTCCTCAGACTTGTACTCATTGACAAGAATTGTTAGAAAAATAAAAGTCCTAGTCTTTAACCTATCATATCCTTTTGATTCCCTAAATATTTCTAATAAGATTCAATAACTCATCACAAGTTGCCATCCTCCGATCAAGATAAACTAACACTTAATTTTTCTAACAAAGACATTTTGAGTTGGCGTCTCTTTTTTTTATTATCTCATATAAGCAAAATTTCTAAGAGCCGCCCCAACATGCAGATAATTCAAATCATGGCCAATTTGAGATTGAAGGATTAGACACCCCACCTTATGGAATCTCGTCATTTCATGTCTCTTCTCAAGAATGTCATTCCATCTGAATAGATTTTTAAAGTGTGGGCATAAGTGGTCACCTCACTTTGATTGCCATGAAGATCTGATTACTTTAGTTTTGGTTAATTTTTAACAGCTATAAAGTCACTAAAACTAATCCGTATATTCTTAAAATTCACTTTTTAGTATTATTCAAGAAGATGGGACTACCACTTAGCTATATAAATCGTCGGTGATTATGGTCCTAGTCAAAATGAGCAATCTATTCCATCAGAGAGAATTATTTGGATTCATTTCGCTAGTTGAGGCTAGAGACAAAAAAAGTGAATTTAAAGTCATTCACTCATATTAATCTTCTTGAAATATTTTTGGCCACAAAATTTCATGATACTTCCCAAAATTGTAAACAACGCCTAACAGTTAGGTTTATGGGGTACTCCATTAATAAAAAATAATAATGATTGCCATTTTGACTATATATTTCATCTAATTTGAACAGAAAATATTGAAGTAACTTTATATCCAATCTTGGATGCAGAGCCCTCCTTCAATGTTGTATAATGTGGTCTCCAACAACACCCCATCACACAAAGCCACTTATTCAAATCCTTTGGGATCATATTCCCAGGCTATTAAAGCGAAAAATTTTCTTATCATCTATGGTGTTTGAGGCCTTGTCCCTGAGAATGAAAAATTTACATATGATAGCATAAAGCAACAAACTGAAAATGTTATGAAGAACACAGGAAAAATACTTAAGAGTCCGTTGCAATAGCTATTCCCCTTCCAATAAGATTACAATCATGTTGGCTGGTCTGAAAATTTTCAAAAACCTCAGTGAAATTTATTCCAAATATTTCTCGGCGTCGGCACCTGCTTGTTGCACCTATCAAGTTGCCGCATTGCCAATAGATGGAAGGATTGAAATTTAAATGCATAGAAAAACCATAGAGATAATCACTCCAATTATCTGGAATCCATCAATTAAATATTTATTGTGGAATTTTCCGACTCATTTTGGACCTTGGAACCAATTTATAAGATTTTTCTTCTGAAATTACTAACCTTTCAATGTACCAAATATCCAACAAGTCTATAGACAGGTATGCTTTTCCATTATCCAATTTCTTCATAATTTAATTCAGCTGTGACACTCGGAATTGCAATGCTTGGGACCATTAGCCACTAAGTTTTCCCCTCCAGCAGTTTCTTTTTGTGTTTGAACAATAGGAAAGAAATATGCTCATGTTCATTGTTTAATATTTCGTTTAAAAAAGAAATAATATTTCGCTAGCCTCCCTTATATTACTTAATCATTTTACACATCCCACCCCTCCCCCAACCACACAATTACACAAACCCGGGCCCTAACTTCACAAATAAAAAGATAACAGCATATTCGTGTGAAGCATGGCGGGTTCAGACGGAGTGGATTTATAATACCTTTCGAGAGGAACCCAATGTCATGGGTGGAAATAGACAGCAAAGAGATCATAAGTGCTGATGATGTCGCGCTGTGCATTGGGAGAACCGACTCCAAACAGAGACAACTTACCACCGAAGACCTAAAGCCAAAAGATAAAATCTCAATTCAAAAAAGATATTTCAAGTCAGAAAAGTATGAAAGAAGTGAGGGTTGTACCTTAGAAATCGAGGAGTGGTGGAGCCAAGCTTGGGAATCAGACACGGAGAGCGAGCACCGGAGGTCTTCGAGGCGAACCTCGCCGTCGCATTACGAATGGCAGCAGACCGGAGAATAGGTCTAACAGCGGTGGCAGCGGCCATTACCGGCGAACAGCGAAAAAATGAGTAGGGCCGGCGAAATTCTTTGGTGCAGCCGAGAGCAGCTTGGGATGTAAAGGAGCGCAGGAGAGCCACCATGGTCGTGCTTTGATTGATCGATTTATATAGTAGAAGACGGAGAGAAAATGATTTTAGTTTTATTTTTATGAATTCTGTATTTAATTTCTTTTATTTTAAATTATATTAATATTTTAAAATGATTTGATTCATGAGCTAACGATTAGGACTGGAGCTTAAATTTGACTAGTTAGGCTCCGTTTGGGGCCGCTTTTTATAAGCGGCGAGGTCCCAGACCGTAACTTTTTCTGTTTGGCTCCCAGCTTCGCGGCCGAAAGAAGCTAAGGCGAGCGAAAAGCCAGCCGCGGAATCGACCCCGCGGCCCAGCTTTCGCTTCCCGCATTCGTGGAGAATGTTCAATAATACCCCTTGCCCTCTTCTGCCTTCCGAAAAAGTAAAGAGTAGATCGCAACATACAGAGCCGAAGCCCCTTCCTTGCCTTCGAAGATGAAGAATGTCGATGGTTCGTTCACGAAAGACTTGGTTTTGGACGAAACTGGGAGAAGAAAAGAGAGTCGAGAATACAACAAGAGGAAACGTCTGAAGAAGCTGAGGCTGAGCTTTGTTAAGAAATCGAAGTCGAAAATGAGATTTGTTTGATCTCTATCACAAATGGATTGTATTTTTGGTATCGTTTCTCATTCCCTCAGTTCATTTATGTTATTTATATATTTTTGCTTCAGGATACATCTAAAAGCTGAGATGAATGGATAGTAACTGTTATGTTCTTCCTCTAAATGGAATTATTAATTGATCCACAAGAGCACTTTTTTTAAATATTCTTTCATGTTAGCTAAATTGCTTCTAAAATTTTGAGCTTCGTTTATTATCCTACTGTAATTGAAGCTTATACAGCAAAATTTGGAAACATGTACTCTTAATCAATGGGAATAGCTGATTATAAAGTGTAAGGAGAGGTAGGAGCATTCGACTTATATTATTCTTTGATGAAATACTATCTTTCTATTATTTTGGCTTTGTGTGATTCCTCATTACTTATGGTCTTCTAATTTATGATGGTAATTCATCATCAAACTTAAGATAGTTGACGCCAAAGATGATTTTATATTTTGCAGCGGCTCTAGATATCTTTGGTGGATGGTGAATTTTCCCTCCTTGGATTCTTAAGGAGTTGTTGTCTCATGGTGAACTTGAAATATGCTGACATGGATAGAATAAAATGTTGGGAAATTTATATACGTAGCACACAATTCTTATACATTTACATATCTCATGCTAAACTTTCATCTTTACATGCATAGCCCATTAGTCCCTTAAACCAATGCATGTGGTAATAGAGTCATTTTTTTATGTGGTATTAAAGGTTTGTGTGTCATGTGTGTGGATAGGAAATTTTATATGTAAATTCATAAGAATTGTGTGCTATGTTTGTAAATGCCCTTAAAATGTAAAATTTCAATCCATTTAAAAGGTGTAGATACTTTAAATTGTACTAATTCATATTGCTGGGTTGCTTTATATTGGATGGTTTCAAGAAAAAGTTTATTTGATTTGTTGTTGATGGGATGGAGGCCTTTGGCCGATGACTCAATAGTTGGATTGATTAAGAACTGTGAAATAGTTTTATTCATTACAATGCTAGTCTTGTTAGTAGCAATGTTTAGGTGTTATGTATGCATAAGAATTAAGTGGAATGTATGTAATGGAATTTGAGCTAGCTCACTAATCAACTTAACTCGTTTATAATCCTATTGAACTTAGACTTGTTCATGAATCACAACCAAGGAATTGAGTGTAAAATGAGATTGTGAAATAGAGAGAGCTTTAAAGAGTCATATTTGTCCACAGTTTCCAAAACTACTTTATTTTATTTTATTTTTATTTTTTTTTTGCAGAGGGCTAGAATTATTGTGAAATGACACTTATACATCGGATCATTCGGATCATCTTTAGTCATCTAACTCTCGATCAGTCGGTTTTAAGTCGGTCGCTCCCGATTGATTGGCCTGTAACCAGTTGTCTTCATGTCGGTCGGCCTCCGATTCGTCGTCCTCTGGGATGGTTGACCTCTCGTCGGTCAGTTCTTAATTGATCGACCTTTAATCAGTAGCCTACTCGATCGGCCTCTGAACGGATGATCATTATCATTCGATTATCCTTGCTTTGGGCACCCTGCACTACTTGAGGCCAATGTACAACGGACTAACAGTTTCTTGTGTCATCCTCTTTTATTGTCATCTAATGTTTTCTTTAAAATTTGCACTAGTGTTTTATTGAAGACTTCTGCTAAGTCATATGCTTTTGGATAGTAAATCGTAGAGTATCTCCAATCTATTTTGTGTCGTCTAACAAAACTGTTGATCTTCTTGCTTTTGAAGGAGGACCCATTGTCTGAAATGATCCTGTGCGGAACACCAAAACAGTAGACAATCTAATTTTTGAAGAACTGAAGAACATGTTGCACTGTAACTTCCTGTAACGACACTGCCTCTGCTCACTTGGAGAAGTAATCCATAGCTGCGAGGATGAATCTGTGTCCTTTAGAAGATGGAGGCTCTATAGGACCCGCTATATTTGTACCCCAAGACTCGAACGATCATGACACGATCGTTGGATGTAGCACGTTCAGAGGTTGGTGCAAGACCACTCCATGTACCTGACACTGGTGACATCTCTTAGTTATTTCCATGCAAACTGACATCATTGTTGGCCAATAATATCTAAATCTCTTGATTTTCATCTTCATCTTTGACCTCGACGGATGAGCATCACACAATCATGCATGCACTTCTTAGACGATATTTTGTGCTTATGTTCAGCTCAAACATCTTAACCACATCTGATCAAAAGATCTTCTAGACAAACTGTTGTCGGTTAAGGCATATGACATGGCCCTCTTCTTGATTTGATGTCTCATTAACCTATCCCCTGGTAACACTCATGTTTGTAAGTACTCAACAAACGGCTGGCGCCTATCCTCAGTATCCTCGGTCATTTCCATTAGTGTTTCCTCTTTTCTCAGCTTATGTAGATTATCTATGTCGATCCATGATCGAACCTGCCGTTGTTAAACTGTGATGTCAATAGAGTCTTTCTATAGACATGTCAATTCTTTCGCGAGTTTGGCTAAAGCATATGCATGGGCATTGTCTCCTCGACGAATTCTATATAATGTTATGTCAGGAATCTATTCCAGAAATTTCGTCGTGCACCAGTGATACTCTTCTAATCTTGGCTTTAAGATCTTGTATTGCCCCCATCATCTGCTGAATGACGAGCTGTGAGTCGCCATAAATGGTGATGCCTGTTATGTACATTAATATCGCCAATTCCAATCCAGACATTAAAGCTTCATATTTTACTTCGTAGTTGGTACACGACTTCGTGAGGTGATAAGAGAACATCAACATCCCCTGATCCGATGTAACTAAGATTGGACCAATTCCTGCCTTACCGGGCATCACCATTTGCAATCATTTATCTTTTATGGCTGATGAAGCCCCATCGAACTACATTTTCCAACATTGAGCATTAGGTTGTTCCACAATCATTACTTTTTTATCAGGGAAGTCGACATTAAGGAGGGGACCTAGCTGGTAGTGGGTGTGCTGCAAGGAAGTCTGTTAGAATCTACCCTTTGATAGTGTGAAGGGGTACAAATGTTATATAGAATTGCAATAAAATCATCTATCACATTGCTAACCTGTCGAAAAGCGTCAGACGAGTCATTAAATACTGCAACGGATTAAACTTCAAGATCAGGTTAACCTTATGAAAAATCATGTAAAGTCCATGCTTTTGAACGATAAAAAATTGAAGCTAGACAATATTTCTCAACAGAAGGATACTTCACATTCACCGATATTAGATGGCGACTCCAGTAATAGAGTGTGTTTTCCTTACCCTCATCATTCACTTGGGCTCACAAGTATCCAAGGGAGTCATCTAAGGTTGCAGCATAAAGTATCAACAGTTTACCCGAAATAAAGGTTGCTAACACAGGAGTTGTCATTAAATATTGTTTAATACTTTCAAATGTCCATTGGTGTGTCTCATCCCAAGTAAACTTGATGTCATTTTTTATCAACGTAAAAAATGGTTGGAACAGTCCTGACAGATATAAAACATCTTAGGTATGTCAATTTCTCTTGAAAAGATTGTAGTTGCTTCAAAGTTTTGGGGGATGACATTTCTAAGATAATTTTAATCTTCTCTAAATTGATTTTGATTCCCCGATGATGGACAACGAATCCTAAAAAATTTCCTGAGGTAACGCCAAAAACACGCTTTAATGGATTTATCTTAAGAACATATTATCGTAATCGCTCAAAAATAATCCTCAAACCATACAAATTGTTATCCATTTTTGGGTTTTGATGACCAAGTCATCCACGTAGCACTCAACTTGTTAATGGATGAGGTCAAAGAAAATCCTTGTCATAGCTCGTTGGTAGGTTGCTCTCGCATTTTTCAATGCAAACGGCATCATTGTATAAAATCTCTCTCTCTCCGTCTCTCTCTCTCTCTCTCTCGTCAGAACATCTCTGATCACTTGTAACATTCAATCCTTTAGATCTTAGATTTCTTTGGGTCAAGAACTCTCGAATGCACTCCAAGTTGTCGTTGGTCTCCCTATCAAGAGATTTTTCTCGTTAGTTTGTTGCTTTTTTTGTTTGGTACATGATTTATTCTCAATTCACCTTTTAAGATTTTTAATTCAAAAATGTCTGTGAATCACACTCAATGAATAGAACATGAGATGAGAGTGGAAAGATAAGAGGGATGATTTCTACATTAGAGCTATAATCTCTCAAATGAACAGTAAAAACTATAAACCATCTATTCAATAAACGCTCCACTACTTATAAGGGATTAACTACAACGAGACTATTACAATTCTACGCCCATCGTGTTGGGGTTCATATTTTATAAGTGAAGACTCATCATTTAAATCATTTGCTAGAGCGGCTCAACTTGATAAATTCAGCTCGACTAACTTAACTCAAATCAATTTACAAAGTACACAATTCAGATGAAAAAGTGAAATCGGGTCTTTAAAACAACTGCATTTGTAGCTAATTAGACTTGATCTGTAAAATGCATCAAAATTTAAGGTGCGTTTAAATCATTGTCTGGCCCAGCTCAGTTTAAAATTCAAGCGAATGAAAAGCCACCTATGTACATCAATAAATCAAGATCATATCTGTATAGCATTGACAGGGTTACATTTTAGGGGCATCAATATTATCATTAAAATTACATTTATGAATTATATTAGCATTCTAAGATTACATACACAAATCATGCAATTTATAAAATTACATATTCAACACTAAAATTACAACATTTATAAAACATTTTAGAAACCCAATCACATCATAATAAAGGCTGCAAATGAACAGACCACAACCAACGGAAAGGAAAAAAGATAATCCATTTTGACAAAGAAATTCAATGAGCAAAACCAATAAAATAAAACGTTTTTTCAAGGAAGACAATCAACATAAGAAAAGCTTGCCCACATAACACAAATTGCCTTGTTAAATGATCAGGGAGGGGATACATAAAAAGCCTTTCTGTCCATCCAAATATATTTTGTATAACAGTGGGGTGGTGGTGGGAGTGGATTAAGAATTATTTTCACTCTTCGGCCACATTAACCAACTCATACTCCACTAAAGACAGATTGTTGTCTTCCTTGACGGTGAAGCTAGCGGGTTCGGTGACCTCGACACGCCCCCATTTGTCCACAGCCAGCCTCATGGACCCCTTGAACATATCGATCTTCGCGTTGCGGAGAATCACTGTGGCGCCAGCCTTCATCATATCAACTGCCGAAAACATTATAATCAACGTAAGCCAACAACATAAAAACATTTAAAATTTGGAAAACAATCTACAATATAACAAAGTCAGCAACTTGAGCGTGCAAAAATATCAAGAGTTTTGGCTGCATACCAACTCCCTTAACTGAAAAATAGTCCAGATACAACTTAACAGCAGTTTATTTGATACATTCGTGGATGGTTTCCAGAACTTTTACCACAATTTACATACTTACCACTTAATTCCTAGTACTTACATATCCAACACCAGAACTTTTAACTTCTAAATATATTCCACCACCTTACCTAGGCATAAAAAGGTGTATTTCCCCTGTTAAAGGTTAAATTAGAGGCACTTTTTATGTGCTAAGAAAGATTTGAGTGACATAAATGTACAACTGTAAACATGCAAAATTTTAGAACAAATGGTCTAAAAAATTTCTAAATATATTCTACAGCCTCGTAGGCCTATTTAGGTTAGGATTCATACATTCTTTGTACTATTTGGAACATCTTGCCTAATTGCATTGTGTTGGGTACTTATTGAAAACTGCGTTCAAATGTTCTTTGGAGCTGATTCTGAAAGTTTATAACCAAAATACATGGTTGCCTTTTGGTTTAATGAATCAAGCAAGTTGTTCAAGACAAATATTGTTAAAAAATAGACTTTAATTCTCTAAAATAACTTGAAATTGTCTCCTGAAGCTCAGTTGGGGCTTAAAAAAGCTAGAATTATGTCTAAAACCCCACAAAACAGCCATATGGTGTTGAAATATAGAAAAGGTCAATATAGCCCAAAAAATGGGTCCAAATATGCATGTGCGTGGGCAGATGCATGTACCCAATCAGCCAAACACAGCTGCTCTTCCACGGGATCTCAGTTTTTAACTTCAAACTTGAAAGAAAAACTACATTTGAATTTTCTTGAAATTTATTTTAAGATCTATTTAAAAAACAAAATGACTCATAATTGGCACAAACTTATCCAAAAATGAAAAAAAAAAAATAGAAATACGTTCTACAATTAAGACAGCTCCGTCGCAGCATAAAACAAAACTACAAACATGAAAAAATATCTGTACCCTTGGACCTCCCACCACAACACCCCAAATCACTTGGCCCAAATAGCTTGGAGGAAGACACCACTCTGCCGAAAGCAAAAGCCATCAATGTCAAACCATCAACTCAGGTAATAAAAAGATCTATTGCAACGTCAAGATTTATTATTATTATTATCTTTAAAATGCAACGTCAAGATTCTCATCATGGAAATCAGTTAAGAGTTCCAAGAGCCAAAAAACATGAGTTTGGGTCGGCAATCACCAATTGTTTTCAAATTAAAAAATTTTTATTTCAAGTGCATCTCTCCCACAGACACTTTTGGACAGAATAAGAAAGAAAATCAACTTGTAGGGATGTTTCATTGAAGGGAGAAAGGAAATATCTGAGGAGAAACAATTTCCCATTGGGATGCAACAAAAAATGAACTCCATTGTTCTAAAGGACAACCATGAAGTTTTCTCCCCAACTCACATAGTACAAATAAAGGCAGGTCATAGAGGTGCAAGGCCCACAATAATTCCAAGAGGTTTTGGAGCTTTTAAATTTTACACAAGTAATTGATAGCAAGTTTACGACCATAGAGACAACAAACATGAATCTAAGTGCAATCCACACCACCTGGGACCATAAAACAAGTCCTTTGACAGCCAACAATTAAGTGTGTCTCGGTAAGAGTACACCAAGTAAGATTTGGTTCAATTAAATATTACCTTGTCATTAAACAAGGTTGAATAATTTTGGGGTCGAGCATTTATCTAAAAAATGTAGTTTTGATTGGTTAGACCAATTACTCATGCTTTTGAGTTCATTTGAACAAAGACAGCAAAATAAAAAAAAACAAATAAAATATGTATCAGTAAAATGAAGTTTCTTTTAGATGGTCAAAAGCAGCAGAAGAGAGAGAGAGAGAGTTTGTTGTTGATTCAAACTTTGCCTGGGGTAAAGGTAGCAAAGAATGAGTTTTTTTTTTAGCGGGTTACTGAAATTACTTACCCAAACACGAGTACTGAGAAATAGAATATCATTATTGTAGATTATACTTCGAAGAAGGTTTTATTATTATAATATAAAGTGGTGTGCACGAATTTTCATTAGCTTACAAACAGGAAGGCCAAACGTTATATTGGCATCTCTAAGGCATGTTAAAGGGAAGTAAGGATTTTTTTTATTTTTTATTTTAGGTCGTTTGCCTAGATGAGATTGAGTTTCGCAAAAAAAAAAAAAAAGCATATTTCAACACAGAAAATTTCAGAAGTTGATTAGGGGCCTGAGGATAAACCAAATAGGCCATCGGCTAAAACCCAATTGATGAACGAATGGGTCCAATTGAAAAGATAAGAGCTTGAAAAAGGAACTCGTGTGCTGGTTTTGAAAAGTTTAGGATGGATTTAAAGAAGGAACTCTGCATTTGGGGATTGTTGTAAAGGAATCTGAAGGGAAGATATGGTTTTTTCTCCTTTTTGTAATTTTAATGGATGGTCTTACATATTATATTGAGTATTATTTGGATCTTCCAACACACCAACTGTATAAAAATCTAGGCATGATGAAAACGATCAGGGAATTTGAGGAGAAATAGATCAAATGTTTACGGATGTATTGGCAACCAGTGCAAGTATGGTTACCAAGTAAGGCCAAGTACAAATGACTGAGCCAAAAGCAATGAGGATTCTGATAATTCTCAATATGTGGATCAGCTACCTCGAAGCGAGCAAAAGAATAGACAATCTGAGAGGACTATCTTGACTTGTCCAGTTAGAAAGAAGAAGCATGAGAGCAGAAGTTTCTATAGTGAGCAATAAATTAAAAGTTCAGTTAATTCACAACAGTGAGTATAAGTTGTCTCAAACTCAAACAAGCAAAACCCACCAACGATCATGGTTGTTGTAATTGAACTTTGAAGCATCCCAGACCCATAATGATCTATATATATATATATATATATATATATATNTATATTCTCTAACACTTCTGGAAGACACTAATGCAAGAGGAATTCCATACCAAAAAGGATGCAGTACCCACGCCATTTATTTGAGGCTTGGCTACTTTAGGGTTGTTATGAATCCAGAGCAGTTTTTATTTAGGGATAGTTATGATGTCTTAATTTTGGTACATCGTTGATGTCAACCACTATTTTACCGTTTGACTGAATGTCACATATTTTCGAATCATATTATAGCTGAATTTCAGGATGCTTTGAAGTTAAGCTAATCTTTCAATTTTAAAGAAAGATGTAGCGCTGTTTTTTTATTGACTCAGAAATGTCACATGTTTATATTGAATCATATTATATCTGAATTTCAGGATGCTTTGAAGTTGAGCTGATCTTTCAATTTTAAAGAAAGATGTAGCGCCATTGTTTGATTGAATCGGAAAAGTTGAACCTTAAAATCTTACAATGATTCATGTTTTTATCACTAATAATCATTGCAGCCCGAGTTTTTCTGTTAACTAAAAAGACTTGGATTTGAGTTTGTGCTTTCCATGTTGATTTGAGAAGAACTCTCAAGTCAGCCTCTACAAATTGAAAGCAGTAACAGTAAATTGCAAATGCAATTTAGAAATTTGAGTAGTTGTCCAGAAAAGGCATTGAATTTGACAAACAGGATTAAAAGCACCATATATGCAAGATTGAAGGATCCTTGGGTATATCAACACTGCCACCAGATGGCCTAATTATTTACACGTATTAGCTACCTTTGTATCATCCTTGTTCCATTTTTTTTTTTAATTTTGAACAGCTCATTGTTTGAAACCAGTTTTTGTGCTGCATAAACTTGGGAGTGCTCATGAGTAATATTTTGTCACTTAGGCTTCATTGGTTTGCTTTGCACTCATTTTGAAGAATACATGGTGAAAGCACCATGCATAGTTCCGCAGACAAGTCAGAGAAAGTGGGTCAGTCAGCTGCTACTCAACAAGGTCTATAACATGCTTAAGATATCCCAACAAATTTGTATTGATCTATTGGAACATTTGGAGTGATATTGTGGACTGCATTGAAGAAATAGAGGCTTATGCCATCATTTTATATTTTTCATGGCATGGCGAATATAAAAAGATCACCACAATAACACTTCCAAGAGTAGGGTTGTAAACGAGCTAAGCATGAGCGATAGCTCGTGTTCTACTCGTTCGAAATTGTCTCGTGTTTGAAATTGACTCGTATTCGAAGTTGATCGTTCACAACATATTCGTGTTCGATTGAATTTACATATTCTTGTTCATGTTCAACTCGTATTTGGCTCAAAATTGACTCGTTTAAATTATAAAAAAAATAGATGTAATGTGCTAGATTTGAACCTACAACAATTATGTGCAATAAAAGGTGCAGAACTACAGGACCGCATGAGTTGTTATGATTTAAAATTAGCTATAAATATACATAATATATATTATTAAATAAATAATATTTATAATAAATTACTCTATAAATAATATATATGATTTCTTTATTTCGAGCTAAAACGAGCTGAACACAATTGAAAAAATAGTTGTTCGTTCAATTTGTTTATATATCGAGCTTGAAAAATTGGTTTGTGTTCAACTCATTTACTTAACGAAACACAAACTACTTAATGAGCCAAACATAAGATATTAGCGAACAACGAGCTTTTTTTATAGCTCTATCCAAGAGTCTACTAAGACTATCAGTTACAACTTCAACAAACGCTTAGAAACACCGTTGTAGCTATCACTTGACTTGGTAAAGCTGATTATTTCTGATTTAAAAATATACCAATTGGAATATGATGTGATGAACAATAAATGCTTTATTTCAATGTCCCATAATAATATGTATCGCTATCATCATGTTTCTATAATACAATAAACCTTTTGAATGTTTCGATGATGAACAAGATTGTGTTGGTAGCATTGACGGCAATGGCATGAATGTAGATGCCAAATTTCCCAGAAACAAGGAAATAAATTATACCAACTGTGAAGAATCCCTACCTCAGAACATCACAACAGTCTATGAATTATATGTTATGTTGTCTTTAATTTGGTAAATTTTATATAACCACAATTAGGTTGATGATTTTACATGCAAGAAAAGGTGCAGGAAGATGGAGTGCTTCAAAATAACAAGTAGAACTGTGCTCATCACGAGCATTGTTGCCTCTATGTCCAATTTTCTTAATGTCATTTTCATATCGCACTGCTCATTCAACTAAATTTAAGCTTTACAAATTTCTACAACATCTCTAAACATCCAATTTAAGAGTCTTCTATAACTTGGCATGTTTCTCAAGGTTGTGAACATTTCGATGCAAAAATGGCGGCTTAAAATCACCATTTCTCTATTGTCCTTAAATTTGATTCACAAATCTTCTCAAAATTTTCCCAACAATCTGATCATAAGAATTTCAATACATCAACTTTGTTAGATTCCTCGTATCAAGAGCATCAACATGTTATATATGTTCAATACTTGGACACTTCGCCAAGGGAGATCACCACCACACGGTCAACATTGATCGCTAGAACAAATCAAAACCTAGACCAACCAGGTTGGATAAGGCCAACCCAATGGCGGGATCATCAAATCAATTTGTTATAAAAAAAAGAATGTGATCAAACTTGATTGTTATTGAAAGGAAAAGAGAATGTTGCGATATATCACCATAGAAGAGGTAAAATACCCATCAAAATCTATGAGTAGACCAAATTATTTTCATTTTTCATATCCTAAATTCTTAAATTAAAGATAATTCTAAGTCTCTAGCTACCTCTTAAAGATAATTGTAAACATATTTTAATTTTTTTATACTAGAATTATATGCATATAAGAAATATTGTAATAACATATCGAATACAAAAAAAATAATAAATTAGATCTTATTTGATTACTAAATAAAAAATTAGAACTTATTTAATTACCCTTGAAAGCTCCAATTGGTAGTCCTAAAGCTCCAAGATATGTTCCCAAATTATGCTAGTTTTCCTTGATCCTCCTATTTTGGTGATGCAAGATTCTACAGCCCTAATGCTCCATTCTGTTGCCTCAATGTTTTCAAATTTTATCCACCTGCCGTTTCAAAATTCTCCCAACAATGCTGCCACCTAAATTTTCATTCGATTAGCTCTACTGTCTCCCAACACTTTTAGTATTGTATCGATTTCAATTGTTCAATCCACCACCTCCACTTAATTACCACTAAGGACTCACCGATTCAGAATGTTGTGTGTACCCCCTCTTCTTCCAAGATAAAGATTATTTCTAGCCACCCTCCCCCATCCATAAAAATGACTTCAGATATCCCACTACATTACACCATGTGACTTTCTATGCAATCTAGATCTTTTCTTCATGCTGGCATTTGCTCCAATTTCAAGGATNAAATAGCTCGTGAACAGCTTATTTGTGTTCGATTTGATTCAAACTCTAATGTTTCAAAAGCTTATCTTCGACTTGAATTGGATTTCAAAAGTTAGTACCTTTAAGTGGGCCACATAATTATAGCGCTCAAAATAGGGATCTCTCTATATTTAAGCATCTTTAAGGTTGTAAGAAAATCTCTTCCAAGGGTGTGGAACTAAAAGTAAATTTTATTTTTTTACCTTTATAAGACTCAAATCTCTTATATATATATTATTTTAAAATATAGTATAAAAATTAATATGAGAATAATATAAATAAATATTATGATTTAATTATTTATNCAATCCACCACCTCCGATTAACTACCACAAAGGACACACCAATTCAGAATGTTGTCTGTACCCCATCTTCTTCCAAGATAAAGAATATTTCTAGCCACCTTCCTCCATCCATAACAATGACTTCAGATACCCCACTTCACTACACCATGTGACTTTCTATATAATCTAGATCTTTTCTTCATACTGACATTTGCTCCAATTCAAGGAAGAGTGACCAAATGTTTCTCAACCTTGTTTTTATTTTTTATTTTTTTATTTTTTTTATTTTTTTTATTTTTTTTATTTTTTTTTTTTTTTGTCTGGGGTATGCCCCATGGTTTTTCACTTTATCAGTTTTCTAAGTATCAAAAAATAATGTGCTTCATGAGCTTTTAATTCTCATGATTGTGTGCAACTTTTCAAAGCTAGGATATAAAACACACCTTGTTTCCATAGGTGTGACCTGCAGAATGCAATAATAAAACTACAGAAAATTGAAATTAACAATAACGAATGACATATTAAATTGCATTCAATATTATTACGCAAACACAACTATGGAATCGGAGGCCAAAAACTATCAAAGCTCAATCTTAAAAGGGAAATATAAATCAGATAAAAAACAATGCAATAAAACCTTTATAACCATAAATTGAGTATTTCAACTTACCATGACATTTTATACTATGTATGTGATTATTACACCTTTAATGGCATTAATAATTTTAGATATTGTTTCTAATTTATTTAGTTTATATAGCTATAAAAATTATTATAGATTAACATTAGAATTGATCCATAATATTCTAGATTTAAAATAAGAATTCTAAGGTTCCAATTTTTATAAAATACAGTATCATATTACAGTATTATCCATCACTATTAAATAATAATATAAAAGTTTTATGATATCCATTATGGCTCAAAGGAAGTGACAATGTTGATGTCATTTTAAAGTTAATTTCATAAAACAAGGTTTTAAAAATGAGTTAGAACACCTCAATGGGTATTTACCATATTTCAAGATAGCAACACTATTTGATTTGAAAAACAAAAACAAGCCTATTTCTTGGAACTTTTTTCTGCTTTATAAATAATTGAAGAGATTATAATAAATAGCCTTATTTAGCAAATAATGTTTATTGATTTATTTAAAAATGTTGTTGGAAATTTCAAATCGTTTACAAGAACCCATATAAATTCATGAATTAAAACAAAAAAAATATGAGTATACACCTTATTTTTTCCAATTTAAGGGAAATTTTTGAAAGCCCCAATTTTAAATCCACTACTTTCAACATGTGTGTCATGTTCCTTAGAAAACTTAATGATGTTGCAAACCTTTGAAGAAGAAACAACCAATGCCACTTGAACCTCTTCTATATTGAATCACCATCCTTCACTGAGAAAGAAATTGACACCAAAAGTTTAAGCATTTTAATATCACAAGGTTTTCCATCATGCAGTCTCACCACTTGAACCCCTAGAGAGGTTATGCTCATTGTCTCTTGAACCCCTTTCATGATGAATTGCCACACTTGTAAGCAAAAACTCTCAAACCAAGGTTATCGACCTCTCATCTCTGAGAAATATTCTTACAGAACCCCACACAGAGTTCAATCCCCATTCTTCACCCACTAAAACACCTCCAAGACCAAGCTCCAGCCCTCACAAATCCAAATTATCAGTCTCCCTCTACAATCCTTTCTCACCATTTCCAGTTAAAGATTGCCACTATTCCTTTTCCATTTGTGCTTCAATTGCATTTTCTATCTTTGCCCAGTTTTTGCTTACTTGTTGGAAGCAGCTAACACTTGTAGTTCAGGAGGGCAGTGTAAACAATTTAAGTGCAACTGAATAAGAACCATTTGTAGAGGTTCCAAACCATTGTTTAGAGTCGTTTTACTTGAACATGTTGGTAAAAAGTTTGATTGCTTGCTAGGTAAAAGTATCAAACATATTTTAGAAAGAACGTTATCCGAATTTTTCTTATATGTGTAGTTATTAATGTTCATATGAATACACTTATATCCAAGCAGCTCTNCTCTTAATGTTCATATGAATACACCTATATCCAAGCAGCTCTTTTTATCAGATAAGTTCAAAGCAATTGGAAAGTTTGGCGTCTTCCAATCAAACAACGTAACCAATAGAAAATAATTGAATGCACAATCCCGTAAGAACTAAAATAGAGTAAATGCCACTCTAATCTGTCAATCTTTTCTCGGCAGGAGAAAAAACAAACTAACAGGATCCCAACATAATTTAATCGATCCCAAGAAAACGACTGGTTAACCTAAAACAGTGCACCAGCAAATCAAAGAGAAGTCGTGAGATAAAGGGGCGGAAGTAAAACAAACCCTGATCGTTGCGGGCAGTGAAAATGATGGTCCCCGTCTCATCTCCAACGATGCATTCGGCAATCTTCGACTGTCGTAGATGTGCAGATGCCGCCTTGCCCTTCTGCAGCACTGTCTTCGACTCGAGAACCTTCACTGCAAGCGTGTGCCCTTTCGTCCCCGGCTTCAATTGATCCACTTTCACGAACACCGGCTTCCTCATTGCCGGCTTCCCCGCCGCTCCCTGCTCCCCCGCCGCCGCCGTGGACATTTCTTCTCGAACCAGAGAAAACCCTAACCCTAAACTTGACGGAGGGTACGTCTGCGAAACTGCGAGAAACGGGGAGGTTGAACTAAAATGTCCCGCGATTTAGCAAATATTTATTATTATTATTATTATTATTATTATTTTGGAAAAATGAGGTTAGGATTCGTGTTTGGCACTTGTTTGAAATAGCTCGTGAACAGCTTATTTATATTCGATTTGATTCAAACTCTAATGTTTTAAAAGCTTATCTTCGACTTGAATTGGATTTAAAAAATTAGTATCTTTAAGTGGGTCCTCAAAATACGAATCTTCCTGTATTTAAGTATCTTTAAGGCTGTAATAAAATCTCTTCCACCGTTGTGGAACTAAAACTAAATTTTACTTTTTTAGCTTTACACCACTCAAATCTTTTATATGTATTATTTTAAAATATAGTATAAAAATTAATATGAGAATAATATAAATAAATATTATGATTTAATTATTTATAGCCAATACGAGCCGAATACGAACGTGTTAGCCTCGATTTACTTATACGTGTTCGTGTTGGGCTTGAAATTAGCTCTTTAGAATAAAAAATTATTAGTATACTGATTTTTTAAATAAAATTAAAATAATATTTTTATTTTAAAAAACTATTTGCATTAATATTTTAATTTCAAATCATAAAACATTGATAAGCTTAAAATTTCAAAAGTAAATTTGATGCAAAGTTTGCACAATAAAAATATTAAAAAAAATTTGTCGAACAACTTAGATGTGAGAAATTTACTTTCATTTAAAAAAAAGTTATTAGAAGTTTATAATTTACAAATTAAACCACGATACAAATAAACTCAAATAAAAATCAAAATATGAAAAATAATTATATTACACATTTACATTTACAAAAATGCACTTACACATATACTTATCAGTTACACATCTAAGAAATGCAGAAAAATACATTAAATTTAAACACTATGATGTTGTACTCATTCCTTAATCTTATGTTGGACGATCCATGAGTAATGATTAGTAGTGACAATGACTCAATAATGATATTGTACCTACAATTCTTATTTATATATTAGGAAAAAAATAACAAACTATAAATAAAAATAAAATTTAAGATGTAATTATTATTTAAGGCTCAGATTAAACATTATAAACTCCATTCATCATTTTCATGTAAATAAACTTTAAGGTTGCACTATTTATGTGTCTTTCAAGTATAATAAAATTAGAGTTAATATATAAGGCGTCAAACTAAAATCTAGAGAAACTGTTATATTCCTTCATTGTGGTTTGCATAAAGTGTTTGCCTTCCAAAGTAAAAGAGTAAGATTAATAATCTTAGACAACTTTACTTATTCTTATCTTAAAACTAGTTACAAACATAAATGTTAATATATAATACCAATAATGATATTTTATAAATAGTAATTATCATAGCTTCTAATAACATCTTAACAACGTTAATAATATTTCAACCTAAAAAATAGCTTAAAAATTAAGCAGGAAAGCTTAAAAATTAAAAAAATTAGTTTAAAAACTTTGCTCCGAAGCCCCAGCGGCCAACATTAGTAGATTGTTGAATGTTATAATAATTCAAACCAAACAGGAACTATTATATTTTAGCAAAGAAACATGAGCCATCACAACAAAGAAATCCAGCTCAGTAAGGAAATCCTTGCTTTGCTCTCAAATCAAATCAAACAATGTAAACAAAAAGAAGCAGTGTAACAGTTTGGAAGACACATCTAAACTTTTTTTTTTATATACTTAAATAATTCAAGCAACCCAAACCCCTCATAAGTAAACTGTTCATGAACCCAACCAACTAGCTAAACAATCCAAATTCCAAACTATCTAAACATTTAAATAAATTATAACACAATTAATAAAAAAAATCTGATGTGAAAAGTGCATCAATAGGCAACAACCATTAGGAGATAAAAAAAATAACAAATAACTTGCACTTAATTGAAAACTATCTAAACAATCAATGTCTCATCAATATTTGGCCAAGATCTTTTATCTAGGTCTCCATGTCATTCAGAGTTTCCTCAACCCGAGCGAGGCGCGAATCAAAGCTATGCGTGATCTCCTTAGACCTCTCATGTGATTTAGATGCAGCCAGATCTCGTTGTTCCTTGTAACCTCGTCCTTGTTGAGATGATTCCACATTAGTGGCTTCAGACTTCACTACGTGTTGCTTGACGCTTTTTTACATATCTTCGAACCAAGACTTTGATACCAACTGTCACGGACTAAATTATCTCAAGTCACCCATGCGGCTTTAGCGCTCTCTTTGCACTAAATCAGTTAACCCTGACAACTCTTGGACTTGTAAACACACAACACTCTTGGAAAAAGAATAGACAAAAGTATTGGAGAAAGAAAACACTTTACTAAGAAAGAGTGATTACAACACTTGAATGCTTAAAATCTTGGATGGTTCTTGGATGAATGTTTTAATGGTTCAAAATGAGGGGGGACTCCTATTTATAGTATTCTCCAAGCCTAATAAAAATTTCAAGATTGCATTAGAATTGTATAGTTTCTAGATAGTTCTATACCATTCTTTATATACATGCATAATCTTGGACCTTTCAAGCTTATTCTTGAGTTCTCCTTGGAACTTTCCTTCTAACATTTTTTTGAAATGTGGTGGAATCTTTTAGAGTCCCTCGAATGACTCTCCAAATTCTTATTTTCTCTAAAACCTTCCATCTAATGATTGACTTGCCAATTTATTGAATATGATGGTGCGTGACATAATAAAAGTGGGGTGTCGTGAATAGACTCAAGGCAATGAGGGAATACTAACCAGGATTCTTTTTTTTTCTTTTTTAAATAGAATTAGTATTAGAAATATTGGTGATATTTAAAATTATTATTATAGCCTTTACTATTAAAAAATTACTCATGAGAAACTGAAGTTGTGTTCGACTTCAGTTGGTCTTCTATCATGAAAGCACGGGGCTTTGAGTTATAAAGGTGGAGGATATCACATTTGAAGAAAAGGGCAACACAGCTAGTGGATGATGCAGCCAGTGTGTCAGTCTCCAAGTGAGAGATTTACTGCTAAAATGAAAACTGGTCTACCGTTCAGATTGTCATTTTTTAATGTTTGATAGCAAATTGGATTTAATACTCGAAATTCATTGTTAAATTAATTGCTCTTAATTCCTTATATGATTTGCTACTTGAAATTAATTGATAAATTAATTGCTCTTAATTCATTCGATGATTTGCTGCATAAGAGAAAAGAAAATAATTAATGGTAATTATTTCATTTTCTCTTCTGTAGTAAATCACAGAAGGAATTAAAAGCAATTAATTTAGAGGATCAAATCCAATTTGCTGTCAAATATGAGAAAATGTCAATTTGAACAGCAAACTGATTTTCATTTGAGCAACAATTACAAATTTATAATTTACAAATTAATCAGAGTACAAATAAACTCAAATAAAAATCAAAACATGAAAAATAATTATGTTACACGTTTACATTTAAAAAATTGCACTTACACATAGACTTATCAGTTACACATTTAAGAAATACAGAAAAATACATTAAAATTAAACACTATGATATTGTACTCATTCATTCATCTTATGTTCGGCGATCCATGAGCGATGATTAGTAGTGACAATGACCCAATAATGATATTGTACCTACAATTCTTTTTTATATATTAGGAAAAAAATAACAAACTAGAAATGAAAATAAAAATTAAGATGTAATTATTAATTGAGGCTCAAATTAGGCATTATGAACATCATTTTCATGTAAATCAACTTTAAGGTTGCATAGTTTATGCGTCTTTCAAGTTTAGTGAAATCAGAGTTAATATCTAAGACGTCAATTAAAAATCCAGAGAAACTGTTATATTCCTCCATTATGGTTTGCATAAAGTATATGCCTTCCAAAATAAAAGAGTGAGATTAATAATCTTAGACAACTTTACTTATTTTTATCTTAAAACTAGTTACAAACACGGATGTCAATTTATAATACAAATAATTATAATTTATAAATTGTAATCATCATAGCCTCTGATAAAATATTAACAACGTTAATAATATTTCAACCTAAAAAATAACTTAAAAATCAAGCAGGAAAGCTTAAAAATTAAGAAAATTAATTTAAAAACTTTGCTCTCAAGCCCAGCGGCCAACACAAGTAAATTGTTGACTGTTATAATAATTCAAAAAAAAAAAGGAAATATTGAATTTCAACAAAGAAACCCAAGCCATCACAACAAAGAAATCCATCTCAGCAAGGAAATCCTTGCTCTGCTCTCGAATCAAATCAATCAAGGTAAACAAGAGAAAGAAGTGTAATCGTTTGGAAGCCATCTAAACATTTTTGTAATGCACTTAAACAATTCAAGCAACCCAAACCCATTACAAGTAAACTGTTAATGAACCCAACCAAGCAGCTAAACAATCCAAATTTCAAACCATCTAAACATTTGAATAAATTCTAGCACAAGTAATAATACAAAAATCTTATGTGAAAAGTGAAAATCAATAGGCAACAACCATTAGAAGATAAATAAAAAAATCAATACCTTGAACTTAATTGAAAACCATCCAAACACTCCGTGTTTCATCAATCTTTTGGCCAAGATCCTCTATCTCGGCCTCCACGTCATTCACCGCCTCTTCCACCCGAGTGAGGCGCGAATCAAAGTCGTGCATGATCTCTTTGGACCTTCAATGTGATTTGGATGCAACTAGATATCGTTGCTCCTCGTGACCCCGTCCTTATTGAGATGATTCCATATTAGTGGTTTCAAATTTCATTACATGCTCTTTGACGCTTTTTTCCATATCTTCTAACCGAGACTTTGATACCAACTGTCGCAGAGTAAATTATCTCAAGTCACCAATGCAGCTTTAGCGCTCTCTTGACACTAAATCAGCTAACCCTCACAACTCTTTGACTCGCAAGCACACAATACTCTTCAAAGAATAACAGACAAAAGTATTGGAGAAAGAAAACACTTTATTAAGAAAGAGTGATTACAATACTTGAATGCTTGAAACCTTGGATTGTTCTTGGATGAATGCTTTAATGGTTCCAAATGAGGGGGGGGGGACTCCTATTTAGTCCTCTCGAAGCCTAAGAGAACTTTTTAGATTACATTAGAATTGTCAAGTTTCTAGATAGTTCTATACCATTATTTATATACTTGCATAGTCCTAAACCTTTCTACCTTGAGTTCTCCTTGGAACTTTCCTTCCAACATTTTTTAAAAATGTGATGGAATCTTCTAGAGTTCCTCATATGACTCTCCAAATTCTAATCCTCTCTAGAATCTTCCACCTAATGATTGACTTGCCAATTTATTGAATATGACGGAGCGTGACATGATAAAAGTGGTGTGTCGTGAATAGCCTCAAGTTAATGAGGGAATTATAGCTAGGATATATTTTTTTTACTTTTAAATAAAATTAATATTGGAAATATTGGTGATATTTAAAATTATTATTATAGTCTTTACTAATAATAAAATTACCACTAATAGTGTTAAAAAGTACAAAAAAGAAAACTTTTCTATTCAAAGTACCATCAAATTTAGCCGCCGCAATCTTATATCATTACTTTCTTGAAGTTATTTCTTTAAGGAAAATTTCCCAAACAAAGCCAAACTGATGGAAAAGGGGAAGAATGCCGACGCAGATTTGTTAAATTATCCACAAACGACAAGCGGCAAAAGTCGAGCTCCTCCCAAACTCCACGTCGGCAGTCGGCACCGTGCCTCGTTGAAACCGATAAAAACCCCATTGTTATCCAGTTCATTTTTCTTCCTCCACTTCCCCTGCCCCTTAACTCTCTCTGTGAAATCTTCAAAGGCGGATAGGAAGAAGTAGAAGAAGACTTTGCTCGAGGAACAAGCGGCAAAAGAAGGATATATAAGATCAAGCAAGGGGAAGAAAGTGAGAGAAATCCTTTTCTGTTGCTAGATTTTTTAGGGATCTCTTCCCAAGCAATCAACTAATGGATTCTGATCTGTGGATCTCTCACCTTGCCGCTGCAAAGAGGCATTACTCGCTCCAGCAACAGCATAGCTCCCACACAGGTCTCCTTCCCCCTTTTCCTTGAGGTCCCCTCAACCCCCTCCCTCGATCTTGTAAGGGTGTTTTATTTGTAAATTTCTTGGCTTGACGAGGTTCTGTTAGGTTCCAGATCGGTTTGATGTGGATGAATACGAATTGGAAGAGGATGCCCGCCCGGATTTTCCTTGTCCCTTTTGCTACGAGGATCATGACATCACATCACTGTGCTCTCATCTTGAAGATGAGCACCCTTTTGAATCTAAAGCTGCTGTAAGAATCTATGTTAGATAGTCTTTTATCCAAATAATTTCATGGCACCTGTTAATGGATGAAAAATTTATGTTGGTATAAAACAAGCTGAAAGAAATTGAATTCATTAGTGTTTTGAGTAAAGATCTAATTTATTTACATGAAATATAATTATGTGTTTATTTTTATTCATGTTTTAAGTTTTGGCCTTTCTTGCTGTGTGTACATGTTTTCTTTTTGTTAATGTTAAATTAATTTTTTTTTTATATGCTATGGAAGCTCTAGAATATATGTTAAGTATTTTTTGATCCGTTATCTTTTCCCGCAACCTCATGAGATCATGAGCTCTTCCTCTTCTTGTTCTTAGAGTAGATTTTACTCTGTTGGTGGGGGCACTTCTGCATTTAGTTTCCCTTCCTCATTGTTTTGTGTTCTCATGATTAGATTTAGTTATAATTGATGGGGTTACAATGTAAAAAAGCCTATTTTAGCTTCTTGTGGAATTAGGATGAAGTTAGAAAAGGTTCATGATAAATATGTGAATTTTTCTGATTCTGAAACATATTATTGTTATTATTTTCTTGTGAAAACGTATGTAAGATACAAACAAAATTGCTTTTTTGGTACTTGGGGCAACCCCTGTGCAACCCCTGTACAAATAAAAATGGTCATGCAAAAAAAAATAGAGACATGAAGGAGCAAGTGGAACCAACAATTATATTACTTTTTCAGCATTTATGGATACTCATTAAGTATATCTTCACTAACCATAATGCTCTTTGGAGCGTTTTTTTTAAGAGTATTGTTTGGAGGAAATTGTTGGCTTTTATTGGAACAATAAAGCAATTGTAGATTTTTGCGTGACATCTAAATTTTCTTTTAATTCATAGTAAACAACTAATTCTTGAGGCTTACACTTATAGCATTCAAACTCTTTATCGTCCAAAAATTCTACTAATTCACTAAGACCAACTAATTATGGCAGTTAATATTAAAGATGGACATGTGGCAAATATCCAATCATCCATTAATTTTAATAAAAGTCTATTGAATACAAATAAATTGCTAATCCTTTCTTCTTATCACCTCTCAATGTAACTTTCACAGATTTGGTTGCCTGTGGTAGTTCTGCAGGAGTTGATGGTTGGTCTTGATTTTGTGAAAATTTGAGCATTAAAGTGGGTGGAGAAATGATGGTCAAAGTTCATAAAATAGGCTTGAAATGTTGTATGGAATCCAACCCGCTGGGGAGATGGTGTGCTGATGGTCATAAAGCCCGCCGTGGAGATGGCGTGTTGAACTTTATTGATCATTTCCTACACAAGAGATAGTGAGTCGAGATAGAGTGTTTGGGGACGAGCGCACGTTGTTTTTCCGAGACAATAGTAGGAAGGACGCCCTTCATTTTGTTTACGAAGATTTTAGCTACCACTTTGTAAATTGATTGGCATAGGCTGGATGGTCTATATTTGGAAATTTCCATGGCGTTATTTGTCTTTGGGATCAACACAACAAGGGTTTCCTTCCAATATGTCGTCATGCGGCCACTGGAAAAGAAATTCATAACCATCTCACATACCTCCTTTTTTACAATGCTCCAAAAATTCTTTAAGAAAGAGAAGGTTATACCATCCAAGTCAGGAGATTGATTGGAGCCAAGGGATGTAATGACACTCCGGATTTCATGTTGGTAGACCTCATGAGTAAGGAGATCAACAAATTCGTGAATGCTAGACTCATATTTAACAAAGGATGGCCAACCTGTTAGCTTAACCTCACCTTCACGCCGTTTGTCTTGAAAGAACTTGAGGACTTAGCTAAAATAAGGTTGCATATTTTTTCCTTCAAAATGCAACGTGTATGAATGATATTGTCGCAAAGCCACTGCTGCTTCGTCGTAGCTTAATCTGAAGGATCCTGTCGAACTACAAGCATCTTCCCTCATTCGTTGGAAGTAGGTACTACTCACCCTGCCCTTCAATTGTCTCCTCCACGTTCACCTCTTCCTTTGCACCTTGCTCGGTGAATGAAATAAGTCTACTTGTAGGGCAACTGGAGGCTATGTGCTCATATCCATGACACCTGAAATATTTCCTAGCTAGAACTGTACTTGGCGCGCAACTCTTCTCACGTTTTTTCCCGCTCTGATCAGCTATGTCACTATCCTGACCAAAATTCTCAACTCTCTAAGATAAGCCACTTCTTATGCCTCCACCTGTCAGTGGTTGTCTGAATGTAGGTGGGTTCCTGCTCTGCTTCTACTATCTCTTCACCTTTAGTGTCAAGTTCTGAACATTTCCCAACGACCAATAAGGTTGTAGCTAGACCAAATTATCGATGGAGGGCTTCAAGCCTCAAAAGTACCTGACTATGGTGTGCTCCTCTAGCTCTGTTAGCTCACACTTTAGCTTAAGTTGTTCAAAATCCATCGTGAACTCCTCCACTGACAATTCCCTCTACAGTACGTGTTGGAACTTCAAGACATATGTTGGCTGTAGTGTGGGGATAACTAATTCCTCTACATCTCCTTCTTTGTCTTCTCCCAGGTAGTGCTCTTTTTCTGACATTCTCTCAGTCTCTGTTTATTTAGATTCTCCTCCCATCACAATGAGGCACACTTCTTCAGTTTGATGGCCGCAAGCATCACTTTCCTGCCAGCTGGCAAATCTTTATATTAAAAAATCCTCTTGATAAATTGTGGACATTTTTTTTCAGTTTAATAGCCGCAAGCTTCTCTTTCCTGTGAACTGACACATTTTTATTTTAAAAAAAGCTCTTGACTGTCTGGAGCCACTCAATAAAATCATCTGGATTTATTCTCCTCCGAAATCCGGTAGGTCTACCATCTTGCCCAGAGTCTTAGGTTTCTTGTACTCCAAAAGACACTTCATCTCTCAATCTCTTTTGATATTGAATTCCAAGCGATGTGTCCTACCTTCCTCTTCATTGGAATCATTCCTACGGAAGGGATTTTGGTGTTTCTCCCACACTCATTGAATCCCACTATCACGATCGACGGTGACCTTTCCTTGGGTTATCACCTTAATTTCAACAAGCCTTTGTGGAATTCAGCAGAGTTCCCGCTGTGCAGTTCTTTATTCTAGTTTTCCTAAATGCTCTTGCGTTTATTACCTTCTATCCATGAGTTGTGTTTCTTGTGCGATCCTTGGAGCACCATCTTCACTACTTAGGGCTTGTTTTGTTGCATGTAAGTAGAGGTGCGAAATTGGAATTGAGGAAAGTTGGCCACTTCGTTTGTTTCTTTGAGAGAATTAATTGGTATCTTGTTCCTCGGAAGTGATAAGATTTTTATCCATTTGGCTTTGAGTTCAAATGTACTTTTGAAAGTTATTAAAAGTCCCAATGAAATCATAATGCTACTTACACATGCACCTTCTTCTTCATGCATGCATATATTGATATTATATATTGTACAACATTTTAAAATATAGACACACAAACACACACACATTCATATAGATATACATGTATATAAACATGTGTGCATACATATACATGCATACATACATGTACATGTATACATATGTCACACACATACATATCGATATACATNAACATACTACTACCACCACTACTAATTAAGTTTTCATCTTTCTCTTATTTCAATAGAGACCCAAGGCCTATTTTAAATCTTTGTTCTACTAATCCTACGCCCCTATCTTCTAAGCATCTGCTCTATTCTAATTTTCTTATTTTTTTCAGTGGATATCTCACTACTTGAATTATATAATCCGCAATACACCAAGACACTGATTAAGAACTATCCTCTGTGTAAATAGAGTACTTTCATATATAAAAACATATTATATAAGCTTAATTTATTAATATTGCATGCATATATGTGGCGGTAACTTTACCAGTTTATTGGGCTCTTCTCAACCAAATTATAGAAAATAAAGGTGTCTCTTCTAAACAGCCATCTTAAATTTGTTTATCTAACTTCAACTTCTGGAAGTGGAACTGCTACTTATTCTCACTTACAAGAACTGAATAAGCTCTTAGATTCTAACTTATCCTTGCAAAGAGGTAAAGGTTCATCAGTTTCTTTGGAAAGAATTGTGTGGATTTGTTACACCCCATGAGAAGATTGGACTAATATTGATTTTAGCTTATGAAATGAATTTTAGTTTGCTCTTTTTTATGATGTATTATGCTTCATTCATGAAGAAGTGGGGCTAGTATCGAAATTTTGTTGGAAAAGTATTGCTAGACTTGACTGAAGAAAAGATAAAACAAATTAAAAGTTAGTCCGAGCTCTGTTGGTTGGATCTATTGTTTACTTCCAAATAAAAAATTCTACATGGCTTTGGAGTTTGTTTGTAATCTTGTTGCTTGGCGAAATAGAGCATTTTCCTCTGCAAAATAACTTTTTATTGAACACCTAGTCCTGAAAGTGTTGCTTAGCTATTTTTTATGCGTTGGTTTATTTTCTTTTGTTTCATTTAATTGATAATGTATCTTTTCTCATGATCTGCTGCTCGAAAGTGGAAACTTTGCTGTCTCCTGTTATTACCATTTCATAAATGAATTTAGGTGGTTTGTGCTAATGTTGATATATGAATTTATTGTATCAGAATAAGTGGCAATGGTATTAAATTTAAACTGAAGTAGAAGAGGATATTATTGACAATGGGGTGTTAAAGTGATGCTTTAGTTATAATTTATCAGGTAAGGCATTGATTACAACATGGGATCTAGCAGAGGCCCTGCCAATTGTAGCAAGTCATATTGTGTCTGATTTAGTGGCAAGCAAGTTTTACAAACTAAATTCCACTGCACAATTTTGCAGAATGCTTTAGTCAGTATTATTAAACTTCAAGCTCCTAACTAGTGTGAGCTTATATTATACCTGCTTTTTTCGTTGTGGAAAGGCGAAGTAATTTGTCTTTGATTGAGAAGGGTTGGGTGGGATGACACTGCACATAAGAAAAAAAATGGAACTTTGCACAGTTGAGTAAAAACAGGAGAATCTATTGTAGTTTGTTGCAGTTAGGGTTCAAACGCATAAACTCAGAACATAAAATCTAACGAAGAATCATAATAACTATAGAAATAGTAGAAGGAGACAGAAAATTGTCCTTTTATCCATCTATGCCAGAGGTTCACCGACTATAAATTAACTATAATAAAACAAATATTATCAACAACTCTGATGCAAATTTCACCATACTCCACAGGACAAGGTGACATTTGGAAATTTCTGTTATGTTTTAAGAAATCTCATTTGCCACATATGCCATCCAACCTAATCTTTTATAGCATTAAAGTGATAACTGTGTGGGCTATATAGCTTCTTTATTAAACTAATATAAAAAATTGACATTTTAAAATTTGTGTTTTAAAGTGTTGCGGTATTTGTTAGAAATTTCCCATGATGCCATTACTTTTTCTTTATTTCAGGTTTGCTCCATTTGCTCTGTTAAGGTTACGGGAGACATGCTGAGTCATATTATGTTGCAACATGGCCAAGCCTTCAAGATATCCTTTTCTGTAATATTTTACCAGTGATATGTTCCACCAAGATATAAAATCTTTGGTGCACATTTAGCTCAAAATTACAACACCAAAGTGCCACTTTATTGAAATAATATTGAAGCTTAGAAACGAAGAGGGAGACTCTGAACTTACCATAATCATGATCCATTCTCTTATAACAAACCTTGTCTTCTCATAATAGGTTCAACAGAAGCTTATTGAATTGTTTAAAAGAAAAACAAGCTAAACAATTTAAAAATAACGAGCTTATTGATTAGATTAAAATAAAAAAAGCTAAACAATTTAAAAATATTGAGCTTATTAAGAACTAACCTTCCAACTATTGCATACATTTTGATTGAATTGTTTCAAATAAAAAGGCTGGAAGAACTTGATATCCAAGACTATGTATGAAAGAAACCAAACAACATTATCCACTCAACTATAAGTCTTTGATAAATTTTACAAAAAAGCTCAAGGGGATTCATAATTTTCTTTGACTTAGCATCACTTGCAGAGACGTCGAAGGTTACGAAGAGTTGTTATGCCCAATAGCCAGGCACTATCACTTCTTGGGAGAGACCTTCGTGAGGCTCACCTACAGGTGATTTTGGGGGGTGGGGCTTATCGGCCAAGCAACTCTAGTACCTCAACTGCAGCTTCTGATTCATTCTTATCCTCAATGGTTCTAAATTTTCCTGCATCAGAAGCTGAAGAAACTTCAAAATCTTCTCTATCCCATGTTGATGACTTTATTAGAAAAAAATCAACAGCTACAAGGACTTGGAACTCAAGGTAATACTTGTCCTCATCTTTTCTGCTATTTGTTAAACTAGTCATGAATCTGAGTATCTATTTACTGAGTGATTGCTTGACAAAAACTCATAATGGTAAACAGAGAGAACAAATTTAATGTGTTCATTTTTACAGGACAGATCTCTTTATTTGCTATAATTTTGCCCTTGTAGACTGGCAATTTTACTTTTAAGGTTTATTTTACCTATAAATACTTAGTCTTAAGCATTATTATCTCGGTATCTTGATATCTTTGCCATTGAAATTTTTTATTCGAAATTATTATCTACCTTCAAAACGAAGGAAAAATTGAGTTGGAGCCTCTTTGAAGATGAATAATTGGACATTTAGGTGAAACTCTTATTTGCCGCTACTTGACAGTATGAAGTTTTGTTTTTATCTTTCCATTAGTTGCTTGAGGTGTAATCCTGCCTTTTTTCAGTATCTTGATTTGGTCTTGGTCACAAATTAATTTTCCTAGTGCAAATCACTTTACAAATATGATTTGTCACGCCCTACCCATTGATCCTGATAAGAAATGCAAAAATCCGATTGGAGGGCGTGAGCTAAAAAATCAGAAATAATTTCAATGAGAATAAACTTGATTTCAATAGCATTTGTGGCCTACAATAGGATTATCAGAGCATCTGATTCCACTAACACCTATTAATATCCATCTTAATATAATTAAAATTTAATTGTACCATTGAATTAATTAAATAATTTTAATCTTAAACTCCTCGGTTTGTGAATCCCATTTAGCAAATTATAAATGACAAGACAAAGCATAAATATGATTAATTAAAGAGGCAAAAATTGTTACGATCCGGCCCGGAGCTTGAAATTAATTAAGGCGGGTTCCGGCGGTTGGACTGTGGGAATGAAATTTTCTCTAATAATTTTCGATAACTAATATTTAATAAATAAAAGAGCCACTAAAGAAATTAAGTTGAAGGCCTATAATTAAATTTACCTCATTACAGGTTATTTATATGTTCTATAAACCTTTTTTCTTCTATTCCTTATCCTTTTTATCAATTAATTACACTTAAAAACTTAATTTAAAACAACAGTGAGCTAACCAAAATCAGTGATACAAAGAAAAAAAAATAATATGTATGTTAGTTAAGCTTTTAATAAATCAATATACATTAATTGATAGTTTATGAATATGATTACTTACAATAATTCATACTATTTAATGTGATTTATTATATCAATAACTTATATATATCATTTTATGTCTGTACAACCGTCATAAGAGCACCGTCTAAAAATTGTACCAGTTAAGGTATTTCAATATCAAGAGCCTTTTCCATTTATATGCACGGGTACTCTAGTATTTTCTTGTTAGTACCATAAAGAGGGGACTCTATCATAGACAAACATGCACATGCAAATAATAAACATTATTTAATAATAACTCTTTCATTCTTATTTATAAAGCAGACAATATACTTGCACACCAATCAATATCTATGCTAATTTAAACAATACCGAGTATACATATTACTCCAATAATATGAAAAAAATTAAATAAAACCATAAATCATTAGTATGCAGGGCTATAAACATAACAGTAAAAGTAAGTGCATTTGGTCAAGAAGAAACAAAATATTATCATAGCATAAGAATATGAATACTCACCTTGATGCTGATTTATTTGTTCTTGGATTTGCCTTAATCTCGACTTTTCTAAAATTGTTGTCTATAATAAACATGATATTCAGGTTACTAAAATTTAATTTTTTGATAGTATTTTAATTAATTCTTAACTTTACATTATTTAAGTATTAATTTCTATCGTTCTACTTTATGAATTCCTAATTAACTTTATTTTGCCATTCAATATATATATTTAAAATTCATTAATTAATTTATAATATAAATCCAAACTTACCTTACCGGAGTTTGCTCTGGTCAATCTCCCTCCTTTGGTTCGCGCACTTCTCTTACTTCTATTACCCTCCAAGCTTAAAATTTAAACCAAGAGTCTTAATTCAATAAAATTTTTATTAACATTACAGTTTACACACATACGTTGGTACTTACACACACACACACACACTTATAAAATCAATTAATTAAAATTATGAAAACTTACATTTAAATCTCGGTTGAGAGCTCCTGGCTTCTGCTCCCTTCTTTGCTGCATTCGATCACCTAGGGCTCCATTTCTCTTTCTTGCGGTTTGGTTCGCTTGGGTTCTTTTACTCGGCTTTGAGGTTCCGTCTCCTCCTTTGGTCGAACCCGCAAACATATTTGTTCCTTCTTCTTCCTTCGTTGCACAAAACTCACCTACCTCTTCTTTCCGCACATAAATTCCTCCTTCACTTCTTCTTTGACATTGCTCGATTCTTCTCTCGATCTATACCTTTTTCCTCCCTTCATCTCTATTTAAATCATGTGCTGGCTCTTGATTAGATTCCTATCTCGACATATGAAACGTATTGTTCCAGCTTACAAATCGTTCGAATCGGGCATTACAAAAATAACATTATGATATTATATGATAATAATCATAAATAGTATAGGAAAGATAAGATTTTTAACATTGCAACCATTTAATGATGTTTATTATGCAGGAGAGTTCATACGAATTCGTTTTGCAAATTGACGATCATTGCATTTGAATATTAAAGCATTCATTCACATGCTTATAATATTTATATAACCATCAATGGCTCATTAATCATATTTCAAATTTTTATATGTTCACCTATATAATTTTAGGTGATTTACTCTAATACTTTAAAACAGGAAAATTAAATAATTGTCATTATGGACTCGTCAGTCCAGCTAGCCGATATCAAAGAGTTTAATTGACAATAGATATACAAACAAGCTTATATCATATGAAATTCTTATTATATTAAAAGTTCTTAATATAAATTGTAACTTAATAAAATTTATAACATGATCAAATTCAATTATCTAATTAATTCATGATTTACATAAACAATGAGTATTTCTTACTAATTAAAATGATGTAAATAAATTTTTTAACCATTTGTTTAATAAATAATATTGCAAAATTAACCATTATATCATGTATAAAATATCATATAAAATAATATGAATAAATTAGTGCTTTCTACAATGGATTATCAACTTTCCAAACTTATCAACAAGTAGCAAATAATATGCACAAGGAAATCTACAGTTATCTTTTACTCAACAACGAGTTACCTATCTGATATTAATTATAAATAATCCAACACATCTGTCATGATTTCAATCAAATCTCTCTTTAAAGCTTATTTGCTTCATATATCCCAAATTAAGAAAAACTCAGATCAAGCATGTGTTCAACACTAGACCATCAAAGGTTAAGTTTCAAATCAATAATTTAAGCACACTCTTCCTATTAATTATATCTATGAATTGCTTCTAATTGTATTAAATAGTAAACTATAGAAGCTTCCTTAGTAGTTTCATAATTAATAATCACTCATATGACTTAATCATTTGTCTAATATGCACATTCATTTACTTGAAAATTTTTCAATCATAAATTTAAATAATATCTAATAAAAGCTCTAACCTTTAACCTAAATAAATAAAGTATAGTTTTTGTTTTTAATTGTATAGGTGTACTAGGAGAATAGAATGTACTTCAAATAGAATTTTCTAAAACATATAAATCACTAATTCATTTTCTGATTAACTCACTTTCACTTAAATAGCCACATGCAAGTTATAAAAGATGATAACTAAGGGGTTAGCACCATGAACCTAATTCAAGTTATATGCAATTCAAACTATCTCTTCTAATATTAACTTAAAAGTATAAATATGAAAATCTATGGTTAATGATTCATCGTCGAAATTTAACCAAATATTAAGATCAACATGAGATTCTTGGTTTAAGGTTTACCTCCTTGAATTCCTGATAAAGATGAAGTTGGTGAGAGGATAAGGCGAAGAAGATGCCGGGCATCATCCTTTTCATCAACCTTATTGTTGCCCTCATTTTTTGTAAATATTTTTACTATTTCTTGCTTCTTGCTCTCATGCGTTAAGTCCGGATTCAGGCTTTCAAAAGGAACACGTGAGGCAGTGCGGGCAGGTAACCTGTTTGGTTTAGCTGGGACGACCCGATTTGGGAACGAGGCATTATTTATGGGTTGTTACACGATGTCTCCTTTGTTCACCAGTAATCAACTCTAGTCATGGGTGGCACACAGTAATGCTGTGTAGTTGCATGCAATCTTTCAATAAAGTTTTTCTTTGATGAAATTAGTTTTCTTCCTCTTTTGCAATCCATGCCATCAAAAATCATTTTATTTTGCTGAATAATCGAGAGAATTTTTTTTTATTCTTGAGTCATGACTCTGCTTTATCTTGAAACGAAAGCCTTTCTTTTTATCCCTGATGGCTTCTTAAGCAGAACCCTCATCAGTATCTACCTCGACATTGAGTCCAAAATGTTATTCTCCACTGTTATTTTGGCAGTAAATGATTTTGCAAAAAACACAAACCGAAACTCTCTTTGTATGGTCATTTACTACGTAAGCCTAATTATGGGATGCCTACCATTCAATCTATTTTTTGAGTAAGTTTTTTAATTTTTGATGAGTAATCTTATTTCCTTGGAACATCTGTAGCTTTGGATTGGGACCTGCTGAAATCTTACTAACCCAACCTGCTATTTATGCAGGTCTGGATTCGATAACATGTTTATAAAATTATGCCAACAACAACAACAACAACAACAATCCTTTATCCCACCAAGTGGAGGAGAAAATTATGCCAACCTGGGTTTTTTTTAACTAATCTTCCTCCTTTTTTTCCCAGAAATGATGAGGCCAAAAAATCATTATGTTTCTAAAAAATTGAAGCTGTTTCGGTCTCAATCCTTCAATTCAATGTTCTGGCTGAAGTCAATAACATTGAGCCATATTGATAATTGCACAATTAAAATATAGTCAGCTTCCATTTGGACATTGACCGAAGCTGTTTATTACTTCTCTGTTGATTTGGTTCCATGTGGGCTCTAAAAGTTCCAGCCCAGGACTCTCTACATTTATTTATTTATTTTTTGTTGTGAGAGTTATGGATGGTCAAATTTTTGGAAGACATTGGATTGTAGATAAGACACTATCCAGAGATTTTACTATTGTTTTTCAAGGACTTTTTGATATGAGATTCGAGCTTTCCCGTAAGCGCAAACCCATATGGTTAATTACCCATTCCGATAACAGGAGAGCACTTTCGATTAAGAGTTGTAATTAAGAATTGAATATTCTATATATAATAACAACATACATATGATTTTAAATTGTAAAATCTATCACTTGAAGCTTAAAGCGGATGACAAGGAAATGAAGATGAAACCTGATCAAGATTTTATGGTTCCATCGTCCCAGGTTGTTACGGTTCATGATCTACTTAGAGGAGATAGCGGATCCAACCTTACTAAAAGATCCTTGTCAGCAATCATTAGCTTTGTTGTCCATGGGGAAAAATTTAGGTTGACCTTAGCTAACAAAATATTTTATGTCAATCAATTGTACATAAAGTCTTTGAGGAATATACAGGCTGTGGCTGTCACCGTAATATAATAGTGCATTTGATAGCAACCACCATTTCAGAGGGTTGTGGTCGTAACTGCTATTTTGTAGTGCTATTTAGTGGGACAAATCACGCGAACAGAGTACTTAGGCGACGTTCTTATTAACATGAAATTACTTTGATTGTGAAAATAGAGATATACTTAATATGATATTACTTGTCACTCTTGATAAACTGTTGTGGAGGGTGAATGGGGCTAGCTTTAAATTTTTAGTAATGATTTTAACTTAGACGTCTTGGTTGAGTAATATGAAAATTTTTATTTAAAAGATTAACTTGTCCGGTTGAAATCTTCTATCAACACGACAAATATCGAGAAATTAAACATTTAAAACATTTATATTTAAAAATAAACATTTAGTTTTGTTAGTTTAGGACTTTTAGGATATAAGTACTATCAACTAGTGTCCTTATAAAGAAGAGGATCAGATTAAGTGATTTGGACTTGTAAATTCCTTTTTTAAGATTTGAATGTTTATTTCGAAATTACTAGATTCGTCAATTTCATTCCTTGCGAGAGGACCATGTTAGTTGGGTGGGAATTTGTGTGCGTTTGGGGGGCAGTGCGGTGGCAGTGGGGTGCCACACCACAATTTTTTCTGTTTAGTTGCGTTCTCAAGAAGTTGCAACAGAAGTCTGTATTTTTCTACCGGATTTGACTACCTGTGGTGGTTACTAGAAAATTGCGGTCTGACTTATATATATATATATNTGAATAACTTTTTCATCAGTTTCATAGCTGTGTCTTCAAACAATTGCAGCTGCCTCAAACAGACCCTTACAACCTTATCTTATAAGCAAGGCCGCCAACTTAGCTTGCCCAATATTCTTGAACTTAGTACTTGAACATTTAATATATTGGTTGGAACACATGCGAGCGTTGAATTTGGAGATTACACACACACACATATGTTTATATTTATATATAATCATAATGGATGAGACTTTTGTTACTCCTGACAATGACACGACTCTTCAAAGTTTGTTATCTAGCTCAGATCCTAAAACTAGAGGAAGAGGCAGGACTAAACTGACTCGTCCCTAGCTACTCGTTTTCTGCATGTTTTAAATTTGTTTTAAATTTGTTTTAAATTTTTATTGAGTCTATCTGTATCTTTTTGTTAGGTATTACTATACTTGGTATCGTATGGGTAGGGCGCCTCTATTGCGCCCTGTCATACAACCTTTATGTATTCTTTCTATTTCAATAAAATCAACCCTTGGGGTTTTCAAAAAAAAAAATATAATCATAATGTTTTCTGACCTTCAAAGTATAACATGATGTTTCAGCCATTTGCACAGAACTTCACAACATTTGCTTGAAATATTATGCTTTACTTGTACATATTTCAAGCATATCTTTTTAGTTGAAGAGTTGTCTGTATTGTAGTGCATGTAAAATTATATTTTTGGGCTTTAAAAGAATCACATTTTGTTTGCTTGCAAATGTGTTGCGAATCCGGTGGCGAGCTTTTAAATTTTCAAGAAGCCTCATATTTGACATATTTTTTATCCTAGGAGCTTTAGTCCAAAAACTCAACCTTAAATTGATTTTCAACCCCTAAGAGCCTAAATTTGAAAAGCTCAATTTTAAAAAAAAATTAAGTTTTATGAGCTTAGATTTTAAAATGCAAAATTTAATCTTTTAAAACCCTAGAAGTCTATGTTTTAAAAGTCCAGAACTTTAAAATTTTTAAAACTTTAAGTGTCTAAATATTAAAAACCCAGATCTTCGATTTTTTAAACACATATAGCCTAAATTTTAAAAGCACTAGTTTCCAATTCATTTTAAAAGTCAAATGATTCACATTTTATTTTAATTTGTAAGTTCAAAATTTCAAATATTTTAAATTTAGTACAAGTCCAAATCACCAAAAATTTCAGGAGCCTCCTGACGTCAACTCGTGTTAGGGGGCACGAGAGAATGCCAGCCTTTCCAGTTATCTCAAAAGATCTGCTGGTTAGTGTCGTAAGGCTCTGTGGTCAGAGAGCAAAACTTAACATTTAACCTGCAATCTCAAAAGATGCAACAGACATTTAATATATCTGCAAAAAATGTCAAATTACAAATCAACATTCTCCGAACGGTACTTAATTCCAACGGATGGGTACTTTAAAACCTTAATTAAAAAAAAAATTCTTTAGATGAGTTCGCAATTTTTCTGAACTGTACTTAATTCCGACATACATGTACATGGGAGAATGCCAGCCTTTCCAGTTATCTCAGAAGATCTGTTGGTTAGTGTTGTAAGGCTCTGTGGTTAGGGAGCAAAACTTAACATTTAACCTGCAATCTCAAAGGATGCAACAAATATTTAATATATCTGCAAAAATTGTCAAATTGCAAATCAACATTCCCCGAATGGTACTTAATTTCAACGGATGGGTACTTTAAAACCTTAATTAAAAAAAAAAAAATCTTCAGATGAGTTCGCAATTTCCCTGAACAATACTTAATTCCGACATACATGCACTCATGCTCTCCTTAAATCGAGATTTTAAAAAAAAATTCCCTATTTCCCCAATGTGTCGTACCTTTTGAGTTCTGTTGCCGTTGACGATGATGAACAATAAAATAAACGCACAACATAGAAATTTTTTATTACAATACATAATAATGAAATGAAATAAAATAAGAACACAAAATATACTGAAGTGGCTTGGGTAGGATTTTAAATTTGGCTCGGTTAAACAAAATGAATGCTTCAGCTTATATAGAAGAGGACAGTGGAGAAAGGCTCTTGGGATCACACAGACTTTGGTATGGGGAAAGTGGTGCTGTTAGGGCAGAGAGCAGGAAACTTTCTAGAACGACAAGGAGGTGTTTGGTGAGGCCTTCTGTTCCAGTGTAGAGGAAAGATATCGGCCAAGGGCACAGTGACATAAGGAGGTTCGAGTCTCTGTAGGTCGTTAATCCCATCGTTGCCTTCCTAGTTAGTGCTAATCATGATTGCCACGTGAGAGATTCGAGCAAGACAAAGAGAGGTGAAGTAGGTTAGTGATAGTGCGGGCTTCGGGGGTGATAAAAGAAATTGATCTCGGTGGCCTGTTTTTGCATGTGGGAATCGGAGTAGAGAGAAGTGAACATAAGAAACCAATTCGGCTTTGGTTAAGGCAGAGCAGTAGAGCGAGGCGTGGAAGGAATGATCATGATATGGGGATCACGTGTGGCTTTTTGTGCAAGGAGTGGCAGATTGAACGAATATTTTGATTGTCCGGTGTCGCTCGAGAGAAATTATTGAGATTTGTATCTAATGTACGGTTCTATTTATAAATAGAAGAAGTTTAGGGATTTATTTATGAATGTTTTAAGACTCTATATAAGACCAAGTATTAATGAAATTGTTAAGTTTCACAAAATACTTCTTTTTGGTATCAGAGCTAAATCTAGTTGGGATCTACGTACGCGTGCAGAGACATGAAGTTTCGTGGAGAGAAGGCGGTTAGAGCTACCGGGATGGTGACGATGGGCGTGACACAGATGCGATACCTGAGCAGGGAGGACTCGACGAGATCGCTGTGCTACAACCACCTAACTGCGAAGGCATCAGGGAGATCGTCGTGCAAGGATCAGGCGACACAGATGCAATCTAGTCGCACAATCAGAGTAAGAGTTCTTATTGTGAAAGTAGAGAAGTGGGTGTTGGTTTTAGGAGTGTTCTACAACTGATTTGCGCTCTAGGCAGGAAGTAACACATGAGACGAAGCTTAATTTTTTATTTTTTTTGGTTTGGGGAAAGTTGGGATAATTTCCTGTGAGGATGTAAGCAAAAGTGGATGTTGCAGGAGGTAAATAAATGCAACTTCTGGGTAAGATTGATCCGGAATTTCTAAAGGTATTGGTCGGACTCATACAGGAAGCTGACGTCTCGACAAGAACCACTACCTCAACACATACTCTGACGCAGGTGAAGCTAGATCACACCTGTCTCTCCTCGACATTCATGATCCTCACTAGTAAATATCTCACCTATCTCTTCCTCGTCCCCTGCTATCATTAGATTTGCCTGATTGCCCCTTCTTCGACCTTTCTGACCCTCACGAACACGACCACGACCTCCACATTTTCCACGCCCAACTATCTCTCCTTAGGTGGCTTAGGACATGTGCTGCTCAGATGACCAATTTCACCACAATTGTAGCACTTAGTGAGTCTACCCTTGGCACCCAGCATACCTGAAAATCACTCAGCTCAGAGTATAGCTTCATGCGAATCCTCCTATATCATCGTAGCATGACCTCTTTAGTATAGGAATAGTTGCCCGAGTTTGGTGTTACTCATCGCATGAAGTACTGCTAAAGAGTTCTCTGCATATAGTAATTTAACAGTGTCAGAGAGTATACAGACTGTTGATGATATAACACAATCTGTAGTTGGTAAGAGTATAGTGAGATGTACCAATCATATGACTTTGCCCATTGTTTTGCATGCTCATTTTCTAGTAAACCTCTTATTCATTAGTGCCATTATTCTTCAGTTAAAATACATTATTTCCTTTGATATTCCTAAGGTGATATTCTCAGAGAAAGGGACGGGTTGGACACCTGGGACTGAAACGTGGCATAACAGACTCTGATACTTGGACTGAGGGGATGAACTCAGCTCTGACATCCATAGTGAAAAGTGTTGCGGTAGGAGAATCTCGGATGAACGTCGAGGATGTGTTACCATTACAACACATACATGAGACATTCTAATTTTAATTTACATATTCGGTTGTATCTATGTATGAAAAGACAAATAAGGAGAAACTGATGTGTGATGCTTGTGAGTATGACAAGCTCACTAGGAGTACTTATGTGAGTTTTGGGAATAGGAGCTCTGTTGTGTTTGTTTTGATACATTCTGATGTATGCTAGTTCTATTAATGGTTATCAGTATTTTGTTATGTTTATTGATTTCTTTTCTCGTGCTACCTGGATACACTTGATGAGATAGAAGAGTGAGGTGGCTGCTTGCTTTAAATGTTAAAAAGTATTTGGGGATTATCTATCAGCTCAAGTGATACAACGTCAAGCTACATGCCCATACACACCAACATAGAATGGAATAACAAAGAAAAGAATCAGCATCTTCTAGAGATAGTCTCAAACTTGATCATGACAATGAATGTCCTACAACACTTATGGGGCAAACAGTGTTAACAGAAGCTCAATTGATTAACAGGATGTTCTTACTGGAGTGAAATTCTTCTTATCAAATGTTGAAATGAGACAATAGTGAAATTCTTCCATTGAAAGTATTTGGATGTGTATACTTTGTGAAAAACAACAGACCATCTGTGGGGAAGTTGGATCATAGAGCCGTGATGTGTGTGTGGGTTATTCTACTACTCAGAAGGGTTATGTCTGCTGAAGCCCGATTGAGAAGAAAATCTTTGTGAGTATGGATGTGTCATTCAGAGAGTTTGAACCATACTACACTGGAGGTAAATCCACCCCTCTGTGGCTCAACAAATACTAGAGATATGAGGCAAGAGAGAGTTAGTAGTGGTGGTGATGGAATGGTGCAAGTGAGAGTAATGTCATGTCCTGTGATGTGGGATGAATCAACCGAGGAGACGAAAATTGAGGAGATTGTCCACAGAGGTAGTGGAATTCATACGAAAAGTGAGTTAAGGGTGTGTATACATGGAGCAAGAAGTAAACTGAGGGAACATAATATGTAGTACCAACAAGTCCCTTGTCCCGGTCTTCCCCAACTCTTGAAACACTTACACCTTCCACCTTTGATTCAAAACTCCCAGGTGATATTATGCCTCCTCCGTCCACTCCTAACCCTCCAACTTTAAGGAAGACCTCCCGTAGCATTGCGAGACAACTTCCTAATCGTTTTGGATGAGAGTTTAACATTACAAACTTTCTTTCTTATTCTATCATCTCACATTTGCATGGAATATTCATTGCCTCATTGGACTGTCTCTATACCTAAGCATTGACAGGTTATTAAGGAGGATCCAAAGTGGAAAGTGGCGATGCATGAAGAACTTTTAGCTCTTAATAAAAATCGAACATGTGAGATTGTACCACTATCAATAGAAAAGAAGACAGTTGGATGCAAGTGGATCTTTACAGTAAAACAAAGTAGAGACAGGAAGGTGAAGAGGTACAAAACAGGACTAGTAGTAAAAATGTATAGCTAGATGTATGGTATTGACTGCATTGAAACCTTTGCATTTATCGCAAAGATGAGTATAGTGAGGACATAGTGAGGACACTGACTTCTGTGGCAGTGAATGGTGAATGGAGACTCCACCAACTGGACGTGAAGAATGCTTTTCTTCATGGGGAGCTATTGGAGGAGGTATATATGGATATGTCACCAGGATTTAGTACATCCCAAATAGTGGGCAAGGTGTGTAGGCTCAGGAAGTCACCGTATGACTTAAAATAGTTTCATCGATTCTGGTTTAACTAGTTCAGGAAAATAATGGTAGACATGGGTTATCAACAGATCAATGTTGACCACATAGTATTCTTTCGACGATATGGTAGTGACGTTACTTTTCTTGCTGTGTATGTGAATGATATTATTGTCACTGAGGATGATAAGAGATATATTGCTCAGGTGAAGGCAAATTTGAGCAAAAAATTGGAGGTGAAGGACCCGAGACAACTGAGATACTTTCTTGGAATTGAGGTGGCTCGTGGAGCAAAAGGGGATTGTTCAATCTCAGAGGAATTGTGTGCTAGACTTGCTCAAAGAAACAGACATGTTGGGATGCAAGCATGCAGTTTCAACAATTGATCAGAAGGGAAAGTTGAGCGCGGAGGCAGGAGAGCCAGTTGATTGCGAGAGGCATTAATTGTTGGTAGGTGTCTCATCTATCTAAGTCACACTTGTCTCGACATATCATTTGTAATAAATATGGTGAGTCTTTACGGACATGATCAAAGGAAGGGTTAGATGGATGCAGTATATCACATTCTGAGGTACTTGAAGAGTGCGCTAGGGAAGGGGTTGATCTTGTGGGAGAATGTTCATATAAGCATTGAGGGCTATTGTGATTTTGACCGGGCGATTTGTGTTGATGACACGAAGTCCACATTTGGATACATGTTTGTAGGGTGCAACTTGATCCCTTGGATGAGAAAGAAACAGTCAGTAGTAGCAAGGTCAATAGTGAAGGCAGAGTATAAGGCTTTGATGAGATGTTGTGGCTTAGAGCCTTGTTGCTAGAGCTCAAAGTGAACCAATGAACTAAAATGATGTTGTGGTGCGACAACAAGTCAGCGATCAACATCACTAACAACCCAATGCAACGTGATAGAACCAAACATGTGGATATTGATAGGTTCTTTATCAAGGAAAAGCTGAATAATGATCTCTTAGAGTTAAGTTGTGTAGCCACTAGAAAGCAAGTGGCTAACTGCCTCACCAAAGGACTTAGCTCATTAGATTTGCCTAGGTTTTGTGTCAAGATGGGCTTAATGGATATCTTTTGCCCATCTTGAGGGGAAGTGTTGAGATTTGTATCTAATATATGGTTCTATTTATAAATAGAAGTCTAGAGATTTATTTGTAAATGTTGTATGGCTCTATAAGCTCAAGTGTTAATGAAATGGGTAAAATTTTTACAAAATAATTCTTTTCAAAGAATAAGGATGTTGGAGACAAATAGGAGAAAGACTTTGTTTACGGTTTTGAATAGGAAGGAGAAGACTAAGTCGAAAAGGAATAGTGAGTGCAAACGTGTGTGGTGAAGTGCGACAGTGAGAATTGTGGCAGGAAGAAGAAGTCCTTCGGTTCAAGGCTTCAGGATTTTGTGCGATTTCGAGTGGACAAAACAAATGGGTGAACAAAAAAAAGTAGGAATGAGGGAGCTGGACTCGCTTATGCGCTTGTAACTGAGGAAGATAGCGGGAGCAGTTATCTCCTTTATGTGGGTCTCTTTGGCGGGATAGTAAGTAGATAATTAATTAATTAATCAATTTAATTTTTTTTTTATCTCACTGTCAACAAATTCCCTCAATAAATGTGGTGCACGTCTCAAGCAGATCATGTTTGTTGTCTCCCTAGCTATGATCATTTCAAATATGTTGATTATCTGCTTTTTGTTGCATAAAATGTTTAGCTGGAAGAGATCCCCCGATCTTCCACCCAACGAGCTGAGTGAGGATTCTATTTGGGCATATATTGATGGCCTTGATCCTCAAGGTGACGCTGATATTCAGGACAAACTTGAGCTGCATCAGGATATGTTTTTGCACTGAGACATTTATAGTGGAATTTTCAATCATTCCCTAATTCTTCCAGATTGTTCGTAAGAGACTCTGGAGCTTCAAGAGCCTGCGAAGTGAGTTACTACTCTCAAAATGAAGTGTGGAGACTATAATGATTTGGATAATACAGTGGCTTTGATTAGCTATGGGCCGTGTGAGATTCTGCAGTCAACTGATGATGCAGTTGTACGACCATGACAATCCAAACTTTTGAGTCACCGCCAACTTGAGATATATTGATTGACCTAGATACATAGTATTGTCACACAAAGATAATTTGCAAGCAGCAGGGATCTACGATGTAGTTTATGTATCCCTATTTGATTACTCAAAGATTCCTTCTGCGTGGATTCAGGGTATGATTGAATTCTGTGATCCTTATAGTAGTACAAATTGGGTTGGCGCTGAGGATTTGACTGTCATATTGTGGGACCTGCAGATGCTATAATGACTTCCGATCTTTGGTCACCGATACGAGGAGTATTCCGACAAATTACGAGCTTTTTTGTAGACGACCATGAGATGATGGTGATCGCCGGGGTAGATTTATTCTTACAAGCAGTTGAGCACTAGCTTCTGAATCATTACTATTAGGCTTATAGATCATCTCGACCATGCAAGCGAATGCGGGCTCTTCCTTTTGTTGATGTATGGTTTTAGAGTTTTTTGTAGAATGTCTACTTATCACATCATCCTGCATAGTGGGGTGATCCATTTGGGCTGGGGTTACAACATGATAATCTTTTATCAGAGAAGTTTGTCGAGCTATCTTCAAATTCGTCCCACTTCTCTCTAGCTAGGCCAGATATAAGTATAGAGTTGTTCTTTGTAGGTTTTCTAGCTATCTGATTGTCTACCTTTGTGCTTCCCTCGAAGGAGGGTTTTATTCATCCTGATATTTTGCTAGTTGCTAATAATCTTTCTTAGTGTGAGCGTCTTTCTTTGGATCTTGTGGTGCTCGCCCAGATGTATGGAGTTCTACGGCTTATCTCTGCATCTAACTCTCCGGAGATTCGAGATGTCACATTGTCTTGACAGTAATTATATGCGTGGATTCATATTCACATCCGTGGAACCTTCTCTTGCTTAGAGTGTTCGTCTTACTTTTTGTATAGAAGATTTCCTATCATTCTTCAGTTCTTAGACATCCTCCACATTTTGTTGAGAGTAAATATGTTTGTTTTTCTTTGCACCTCACGTGGTGATAGATTTGTTCTCATTCATTAGCTTAATTTAGATATCATTCTAGATTACTCTCTGGGATGATATGATTGATAACACCGACTCTTATGACATATATACCTTATTCTTTAGAGTACGGTTATTACTAACTGAGTTTTTTATCAGAATGCAACCTGGATGGCTGTGTTACCAGTATAAAATTTCAGTTATATTAGAAGACTATCAACCTAACAGAGTGACTTGTCAGTTTGAGTATTCACAAGCCACTGCTTATGACAGACTATTGCCCATACGGGGAGTTGTTGAGATTCACTCGATGGACCTGTATATGTCAGATTTTATACCACTTCTAGATTATGGATTCATTTGCTTAAGCCTAGTTAGACTCGAGATTCACTATAGCTCCTTTCGATAGTCTCACAGGGTGAGTTATATTTGACTAACATGTATAAGATTATCTTTTGGTGCTTTCATGAAATATGGTGCTCGCAGATATGAGCGACATTTGAGATTGTTAGGTATTTCTCGAGGCCAGAGGCTCTGTCGCAGCATTCCACAGGCTGGAGATAGCACATATAAACTTTCCTTATCAGCCAAAATTATTTTATATAATGCTCTTTGACATTCTTCTTTCTGATTTTCTTTATTTAATCCTCTGATATGATGCATGTCAGAGAGAGAATAAACCTATAATATAAGAGATTATTTCTTTATCGACAAAAGTACGAGCTCGGGAGCCGCCTTCACCTTCTACTGACATTCTTATAGTAGATAGACATGTGATCTCGGGGCGAGTCTTCTTTTTCTACTGATTAGGTGGTTGACCATAGTCATTAACCTTTTGTGTCATCAGAAGAGTTCCCTTCTGATCTTATGATGCCAGCCGAGGTAAAGCCGCTAGTTGGTGAGTCGGTATTAGTTTTTACTTATTTCGGTTTAGCTATCGTGCCTATTATATGTTGTCTAGATAGCTCTTCAGTAAATGCTGGAGAGTAAAGCTCAAGTAATATCATCTCCTTTTACCTTGATATATATACATATTTATGTTTTTCTTATAATATGCTAATATTTAATATCTCTCTCAAACAATGCCACTTAGAGCAAATTATGAATTTGAGATTCGCTATCAACGTCCTTTATTTACAGATCTCAGACATCGAAACATGCATGAGTATACCCTAGCATTTTTGTGGAGCTTGATATCCAGATTAGATTCTGCTTCTCGTCAGTCTTTGGAGAGTTTTAAAGCAGACACGAATGTAATGTTTGACTTTCTAGTGCACTTTGGTTTGAGAGACCTATAGCTTACATACTGGGAGAGTTTTTTGATACACAAACTCAGAGTTCTCACTATTACTCATACTATAACTTTATTAATTGATGTGTGGTGGCTGCTGTTGTACATGATGAGTTGGAGAGGTGCTTTGAGGCCCTCAGGAGGTCTCGTCAATGTTCTTTTGATTCCTCAACTGAGATTAAGAGTTTGAGTGCTCTCAGAAAACATCTTCTGGGTGAAATTAGAGACACATGTTGTTGCAAAGCCGATTTTCAGGTGGAGCATGCAATGCATAAACGATGGTTGAGAGAAAGCAGCGAATGTACCCTTACTTTTTTAATCGCCGAGTCAGCATTGACTCAAGTAGTGGAGGAGCTGTAGGTTGATGAGGCAGAGTACTAGACTCTTACTGAGATCATGTCAGTTTCAAGCTTTGCAGTCCTGTCTCTTATGATATCTGGATTATATTTTGTTATATTTTATCATTTGTATGCTTTTATCATTTTATTAGTGAGTATTTTGTTTTTTTCAATCTTTAATGTTTTCCCTCTTATTTATTGATGCTCATTTGAACAAAACACCGAGCTCAGTTTGTTTTCTTGAGCGATATTCATTTCTTTCAATATTTAATGTTTTTTCTTTGTCCTTTTAATTTATAAAAAAAATTCATAATCTAGCTTACTTGGGCTTATTAAACCGAATAGGCTTGAAATTTGATAGTATGTGTCACCAGACTATTGAAACAGACGTTTCTTCACTACGACCATTTTTATGGCTTGTTAAGTGAAGAAAGTTGTCAACGACTCGACAATATTTGAGCTTGTTGAACTCGACCTTTTTAACCTGTTTGATTATAACGAACTTGTGCTTCTTCAGCTTAATAAACTTCAATTTATAGGCTTAGGGATTTTCTTTTATCAGTTAACTTGTCAAAAAAGTCTTCTAGATTTTGAAGACCTGAACTTGTCAAATTGAATGAGCTTGAAAACTTAAAATTTCATGTCATCAAATTAATAAGGCAAAGGCTTTCATATTGCGGTCGTTTTTATGGCTTGTTGAATAGGAAAGTTGGTTTCTTCACTACGATCGCTTTTATGGCTTGTCGAGCGAAGTGAGCTGTCAACAACTCAACCATATTTTGGCTTGTTCAGTCCTACGTTCTTAGCCCTTAGGAGTCGTAGACATGAATTGTGATAGAACCCGCATCCTTCCATCTTAAACCATCGAGGCTTGTAAATCTCAGTTTTTTTAATTGAATTTTTAAGATCTTAGTTAATCAAAGAAAATTCTTTTTTGCCCTTTAAATTTTACTTTGCTTCTATTTTTGTTCGATGACAGCTTTTAACAAATATTGGGGGATCTTGGTGTCTAAGCTTAATGTTAACTAAATATTTAATATCTTCGCATTCACTGAAAAACGACTGCAGTAGGAGAGCCCCTACCTTGTTAGTCTGAAGAATTGTCCAGTTCTCAAGCTCATCCAATTTTACAAGTTTAAGTTTTCCAAATCCATAACACTTTTTCGTTAAGTTAATAAATAAAGAAAATTCTAAGTCGTTATAGTCCAATTGAAGTTTATTAAGCTTAAGAAGCACAAGTTCGTTATAGTCGAAGTCTAAGACTCAAATATGTAAAAAATGTTAGACTTAACAATCCCAAATAAAATGTGAAGAAAACAATAGAAAACAATGTTTTAATAGTGATGACATATACTATCAAATCTTAAGTCTATTCAATTTAATAAGTCCAAGTGTACTAGATTATGAAACTTTTTTCCGATCAATCAAAAGGTCAAAGAGAAATTTAAAAAAAAAAGTGTATTGCTCAAGAAAACATTAAACTGAGCTCGATGTTCTGTTCAGATGAACATCAATAAAGAGGGGGAAAACACAATAAGTATGAAAAAAATACTCATTAATTAAATGATAAAAACATACAAATGATAAAATATAATAAAATACGATCTAGATATCATAAGAAACAAAACTGTAGAGCTCGAAGTTGTGTTATAATCTCAGTAAGAGTCCTGTACTCTTGCTCAACAACCTATAGCCCCTCTACTGACTGAGTCAAGACTGACTCGACAACTAATAAAGCCTGATGCTAAGTTTCATACCGTCGCTGCTCCCACTCAACCATCTTTGTCTTTTTAGCGTGTCCACCTGAAGACCGGCTTTGCACGACATACTGTCCATACTCTTCTCTATAAGATATTTTATGTGAGCACCCAAACTCTTAATCTCAGCTAAGGAATCAAATTAATATTGATGAGATATTTTGAGGGCTTCAGAGCACTCTTCAACTCATCATGTGCAACATCAACTATCGCACGTCTTCTAACATTTTCATGAAGGTAAGATAATGAAGCTATGATTCGAGTAATTGTGGGAGCTCTAAATTTGATAACCAAAAACTCTGTCGCTCGACATATTACCTCTCAGTATGTAAGCTCTAGGCCTCTTAAACCAAAGTACACTAGGAAGTCTAGCATTGTGTTCACACTGCTGTAAAATTCTCCTAAGACTGAGGTGATGCATGATCTAATTTAGATATCAAGCTCCATAGAAATACTAAGGCATACTCATGCATGTCCCGATGCCTGAGATGTGTAAATGAAGGACGTCGATGAGAAATCTCAGACTCATAATCGACTCTAACCTCCCGGCACATTACCTTCTGGGATCTGCAAATGAAGGATGTCAATAACGAATCTCAGACTCATAATTAAACATCAACATGTTATAAAGAGAGGATTTTAACTGAGCTCGATTCCTCCGCATCTGCTGAAGAGTTATCCAGACGAGTTAGAATAAACCCGATAATTAAACTGAAAGAAGTAGAAACTAATATCAGCTCATTAAATAGCAGCTCCACCTCGACTGAAATTATAATATCAGAAGAAACTTTTCTGATGACACAAGAGGCTAAGGGTTATGATCAACCACCTAATGTGCAGAAGAAGAAAGCTTGCCCGAGATCTAACGAGTCTTTCTGCTGAGGGAATATCAGTAGAAGGTGACGACACTCCCGAGCTCGTATTTTGGTGGGTGAAGAGACAACCTCCTCTTCTACTATGGGCTCATCCTCTCTTTGATCTGCATCATAAAAGAAGATCAAATAAAGATAATCAGAAAGACCAATCTAAAAAAGCATCATATGAAACAAGTTTTGCTGATAAAAAAAGTTTACCTCTGCTATTTCCGGCATGTGGAACATTGTGACGAGGCTTTTGATTGTTAGGATTACCTAATGATCTCTCTTGTCGCTCGTTTCTGCGAGTTTCATGCTCCATGAAAACACCAAAACATAGTTTCACCCATGTTAGCCGAATGTAACTCACTCCTATGAGCCTACTAGGAGTTATATTGAATCTTGAGCCGATATCAAGTTTAGGTAGATGAATCCATAATCTAGAAGCCGTGTAAAATCTGGCATCTGCAGGCATAAAATCCATTGTTAGCAACTCCCCCGTATGGGCAATAATTTGTTATATGCATTGACCTGTGAATACCCAAACTGTTGAGCTACCATGTTAGGTTTATAGCTTCTAAGATAACTGAACTTTCATATTGGTGATACAACTATCCAGGTCACAGGCTGATAAAAAACTCAGTAGTTTGTAATAATCATACAATAGAGAGCAAAAAATACCTGCATGAGAGTTGGTGCCATCGATCTTATTAACCCCAAAAGAGCAATCTGGAATGAGATCCAAATTTAGCTGATGATCGAGAGCAAATCAATCTACCAACAAGTGGTGTAAAGAAAAACAAGCGTATCCGCTGTCACTTTAATGTGGAGGATGCCTGGGATAACTAAAGAACGGTAGTAAATCCTCTCTCCATAAAGTAAAACGGACACTCGAAGCATAAGAAAACTTCAGAGATGTGAATATGAATCCACACATATAAGTCCTGCCAAGGCAATGCGGCACTTGAAACTCCATGGTGTTCGATGCAGAGATAAGCTGTAAAACTCTGTATATTTGGGCGAGCACCACAAAATCCAGAGAAAAATGCTCACCGTGAGAAAGAAGACTAACAACTAGCAAAATACTAGGGTGAATAAAACACTCTTTGAGGGAAGCACAACAGTAGACAACTAGGTATCTAGAATACTTGTTAAGAACAACTTTGTACCCATACCAGGCCTAGTTGGAGAGGAGTGAGATGACTGTGAAGATGACTCAACACACTCTAATAAAATATCTCCATTCTGTAACCCCAACTCTGAATCCATACATCAACATAATGAAGAACCCACATTTGTTTATTTGGTCGAGATGATCTACAAGCCTGATAGTAATGATTTAGAAGTTCGGGGAAAACTGTTGGTAAGACTAACCTGCCCCGACAATCGCCATCATCATAAATTCGTCTACCAAAAAAACTCATAATCTGGCAGAGTGTACTCCTCGTATTGGTGACCAAAGGTTGGAAGTCTTGATACTATCTGCAGGTCTCACAAAGTGACGTTTAACTTCTCAGGGCCAACCCAACATGTATTACTACTAGAATCCCATAAAATAAATTATACCTTGAATCCAAGCAGAAGAAATCTTCAAATAATTAAATAGAGATACAAAAGCTGCCTTTGTTGCTCGCAAAGTATCTCTGTGTGACGAAAGTATGTATCTAGCCCAATCAATATATCCATGTGTCAGACTGGAAATCTGACCTACAACTTAATCCTTGGGCGACTCAAGTGTGTGTCTAAGTAGATTATGAATCAAGAGTCAGAATTGTCCTGGTCATACAGCTGAATCAACAACCGGCTGCAAAATCTCACACGACCCATACATGGTATGAGCTACTCCATTATCCAAAGAATTATACCCTCCACGCTTTAGCTTGAAAGTAGTAACCCACTCTGTAGGCTCCGGAAGCTTCAGAGTCCCCAATGAGCAATATGAAAGAATAAAGAAACAAGTGAAAAATCCATTATAAATGCTTTGTTCATAAGCATATCCTGATGCAGTTCAAGTCTGCCCTGGATATTAACATTCTCTCTAGGATCAAAACCATCAATATATGCCTAAACAAAATCATCATTCGACTTATCTGGTAAAAAATCGAGCGATCTCTTCCAGCTAAACATTTTCTACAACAAAAAATAGATAATTCACAGGTTTGAAATGATCACAACTAAGAAGACATAGCTAGGGGACAACAAACATGGTCTGTTCGAGATGCGCACTACAATTATTGGGGGGCATTAAAAAAAAGAAAGAAAATGAAAATTAAATTAATTAATTAATTAAATAATTATCTGCTCTCTCTTGCCAAAGAGATAACTGCATCCGCTATCTTCCTTGGTTATAAGTGCAAACGAGTTTTGCTCCCTCATTCAAAGTTTTTTCATTCTCTCGTTTGTTCTGTCCGCTTGAAATTGGACGAAATCTAGAAGCCCTGTACCAAAAGTTGTTGTGAAGAAAAAACGACAACAATATAACGAAAAATTGGAACGAGAAATTTGCAAACAGAAAAGTAGAAAAAACACGCTGATTTATGTGGTTCGGCAAATTGCTTACGTCCACGGAACTGCAGAGATTTTTATTATTTTGAGGATTACACTTGTCGATCGCTTCGACGATTACAAGAAACTCTCTTCTCTCTCTCTTCACCTTCTCTGAGGTCACCCATCTTAGTTCTACTCTCGCCCAAGCACAGTTAACTGCGTAGTTCTGATGGGATGCCGTGCACTGCTGTAGGTATGGTCGCACCCTACAACAAAGGCCTTTGTCATGTCGCAAGCCTCACTACCACATTTGCTACATATGTTTGCACTCACTGTTACTTTTTGACTTTATCTTCTCTTTCATGTTCAAAAATGCAAACAAAGTCTTTTTCCTTTTTATGTGCCTCTGTCATCCCTATTTTTTCTCTTGAGCGACACAAAACAATCAAAATTTTTGTTTGATCCTCCACTCCTTGCACAAAAAGTCGCATGCAATCCCTGTGTCATGATCGTACCTGCCATGCCTCACTCTGCTGCTTTGCCTTAACCAGAGCCTAACCACTCTCTTCTATTTCCTTCTATCCGCTCAGATTCTTGTACGTAAGAACATGCTGTCGCGACCATTTCTTTTTGCCGCTCCCAAAGCCCGTGCTATCTCTAACTTGCTTCGCCTCTCCCTGTCTTGCCCGAATCTCTTGCGTGGCAGTCGTGATTAGCGCTAACTGGGAAGGCAATAACGGGATTGTCGGCCTACAGAGACCCAAACCTCCCTCTGTCACTGTTCCCTAGCTCGATCTCTTGAAATAGAAGGCCTAGCCGAACACCTCACTGCTTTCTTGAAAGCTTCCTTCTCTTGCCCTAGCCGCACCACTCTCCCCAAACCGAAGCCTGCATGATCCTGAGAGCCTTTCTTCGCATCCTTCATTTGTACAAGCCAAAGTATTCCTTTTGTTTAATCGAGACAATTTTAAAATCCTATTTGAGCCACTTTAGTTTAGTTTGTTTTGTTTTCTTATTTTATTTCATTTCATTATTGTGTATTATAATAAAAATTATATGCTGTACTTTTATTTTATTGGTTCAATGGTATAACATATCGAGGCAATAGGAAAGTTTTTTTTTGAAATTCTCCATTCGAGGAGAGCACAAGTACTCGTCCATGGGAATTAGTACCGTTCTAGAAAATCATGAACTCATATGGAGATTTTTTTTTTAAAATTAGGGTTTTAAAGTACTCGTCCGTGGGAAAAGCAAGTATCTGTCCATGATAATTAAGTACCGTTCAGAGAATGTTGATTTTCAATTTCACATTTTTTTCTAGTATATTGAAGATTTATGCATCTTTTGAGATTGTGGGTTAAATGTTTAGTTTTACTCTTTGTTCGCTGTGTCTTATGACACTGACCAATAAATCTTTTGGATAGCTGGGAAGGCTGACATTCTTCTGTGCTCCCGAACAAGAGTTGAAGCCGGGAGGCTGCAAAAATTTCTATTGATTTAAACTTGTAATAAATTTAGAATATTTGAAATTTCGAACTTATAAAGTAAAATAAAATGTGACACATTTGAATTTTAAAATGATTTGGAAACTCGAGCTTTTAAAATTTAGGCTCGTAAGGTTTTAAAAATCGGGAATTTGGGCTTTTGATATTTATGCTCTTAAAGTCTTTAAAATTTTAAAGTTGTAGGCTTTTAAAATTTAGACTTCTAGGGCTTTAATAATATTAAAATTTGGATTTTATTTAAGCTTATGAACCTGAAATAAAATTGAGATTTTCAAATTTAGGCTCCTAGGTTTTGAAAATCAATTTAAGTTGGGTTTTCAGACTTAGGCTCCTAGGGATAAAAAATAATTCAAATATGAGGCCTTTTGAAAGTTTAAAAGCTCACCACTAGATTCATAACACATTTGCAAGCGAACATTCCATTCTTTGAAAGGTGTGTGTTTTGCATTACTATAAATAATAAAAGGTACAAAAGAGAGCTAAAACAACTACATAAAAGAAATAGAGTGGTGGGCATTTTCTTCCACCACCCTAAAAAAATTTAGGTCACAAGTATGATTATCCTAAACAAAAACACTATTCAGAGCTAGCCGAACAAAAAAATGGATTGCTTTGTTACATTCCCTATGAGCAAAAAAAAAAGGGGG